>JAOWAY010431571.1:0-13809 GCA_028565895.1 Goniobranchus geometricus | reverse complement strand
GGGGGGGGTGGAGGCACACAAATTATTGATTCAGATTCCATCACTTGCCACAGAAAAAATAATGACGGTCTTTTTACATGGAGTATGCAGGCGGCATTTTTTCCCCTATTCGCTTTCCTTCCTCCTGAAAAGGTAGTAGTGCAGTATGAGGAGGAGGGGTGTGTGTAATTTAAAGTCTTTCCGTGTGCACATCATGTTGTAATTTTCACTTTTTTCCCGTTCCTAGTCTCGATTCAGCATGAGTATGAGCTTATTCTATACACTATCTTAACCATGAGCCTTAGTGTGAGAGAACCATGTACATGTAGGGCCTATAGAAAACAACAGAACAAGCCTACACACTGTCCTGACCATGATCCTAAGTGAAAACAACAGAACAAGCCTATACACTGTCCTGACCATGATCCTAAGTGTGAGAAAACTATCTTTTTATGTGTATAGACAAGTCTGTACACTATCTTAACCATGAGCTGTAGTGTGAGAGAATCATCTACTTGTATCATGTATAGAAAACAACAGAACAAGTCTGCAAACTGTCCTTCCCATGAGCCTTAGAGTGAGAAAATCATCTACATGTACTTCTGTTTATAGAAAACATCAGAACAAATCTATCAGGAAAATTTTTGTTTCTTTCACTGTAAAGTGTTTTCTAATGTCATATTACAAGAATTTGAAACATGAACCCGACCTTGATTATTATTTATTAAAAGAAGTCTATTTTATTCTGCACAAGTAAAAAGTAGGCAATATCACTTGCTTAGTTCGACACAAGGCATTGGCCCTCATAACCTTTTTACCTCAGGTCAACCAACAGTTGCAATGGAGTAGCTCAGGTGCTGACGATCATTATCATTATCTGCTGTAATTATTACTTGTTTTATCGCCCAAGGAAAGGTCTACGGTGTGATCTATGCCAATTAAAATATTGTTCAAGTTAAAGAATTGCACTGATAAAAAGAAAAATATGAAAGCAAAGGAATTTTATCGATATCAAGCTTGTAATATAAATACAGTGCTTTTATGTAATGGAGAAAATCCTTTTTTTAATTCAAAAAATTGTTTTTCCACACATATCTTGATCAATCTCATTCAAACAACAACACACCATCCAAGTCAACTCACTAAGTGCCATTTCACTCACTTATTCCATCATATCATCACAAAACGATCTCATCAACTTGAATGGTGGAAAAAAAAATCACCGTGTTCAAGAAGAAATGTAAATCAAATCTCTCTGATCTAGACTGGTCTACATTTATTCTTAAGGAGCAAAAAAAAAAAAAAAAATTACCATGTTCCTCAAGAAAAAATGTAAATCAAATCTCTTTGATGTAGACTGGTCTACATTTCTTCTTAAAGAACATGGTAAGAAAAAAAAGGTACCATGTTCCTCAAGAAGAAATATAAATTAGATCGCTTTGATCTAGACCGGCCTACATTTTTTCTTGAAGAACATGGTAAGAAAAAAATGACCTCAAGAAGAAATGTAAAACAAATCTCTTTGATCTAGACTGATGTACATTTCTTTTTAAGGAATATGGTAAGTTTTTGCTTTGTTTTTGTTTTTTTCCCCCGCCATTCATGTTGATGATTGTTTCATCGGCTTGTCTTTTTGTCCTGTCCGACAAAGGGTGAAACCTGAATCATCATATCTCCTATCCTGTTTGATATATTTTACATAATTTCTTGTTATTGCTGTTATTAGTATTATTCACTCAACAGAAGGACCCCTCCATTTTTACTATAAGCAGTATATGTATATGTTCTTTCCTTTGCATTGTCTTGTCTTTGTCCCTACTGGGGTTTCACTAAAAATTATCTCTGTAACTGTGATAAAACCCCAACGCCTCTACTTGTCTCTACATGTAATACTAATAAGTTGAAATAATTCTTTAGACTTGGTCAACTGTAACAGAGCCCAGTGTGCTTAAATATAAAGCAAGTAACATCCAACATGACAGTGACTCAATGAAAGGTCAAGATCCTCTTTTTAAATCTGAGATGTCTATGAAGAAAAGTAAAGAGAGTAAAATGAGCATTAAGTTACTGTCACTGTCTTCTCATGGCCGAAATACTCAAAAATCGTCAAAGATGATAACAGCTGTGGACAGCCGATTTGAAAAGTCTATGAAATCTATTAATAAGGAAAAGCCAATGGTAAACTTAATGTTGCATTGTTGCATGTTATTTTTCTGTGCAATTCTTCCTCTCCTCTCTCCCTCAACCCATCCATTTCATTTCTTGTTTTAATTTGTTGAATTTTGTTCTGATGATTGAAATTTAAATTGAGTTACCAGGTCATTGTACTACATATATATATTCTTTCAACTTGAACAATTTCTCGTCTGTGTAATTCTATAACCATCTAACTTCCAATCTTTTAGCATCATATTTTTTTCTCGGTGAAAATTACAGAAACACTTCATCAGCATGTTCTGTCAAAATCATGAGGTGATTCTGCAAAAAACCCTGTGGCTATTCTAAGCTCACTTTTTAAATTATTATTTGCATGTAACAATTGTTTCAGGCTTGTTGAGAGTGAATAGCTATGTTTTTTGGCTCTCCTAAAAAAAATTATAAAAAGAACTCAGATGGTTAGAAAGTTACACCGACGATATGTTGAAATCCTGGGATTTATCAATTTTCACGTGTAGGTCTTGTCATTAACATATCTTTCTTTTCAACAACAGTACAAGTCCATTGTTATCATGACAAAGTTAATAATCAACAGATCCACTTTAACATACATTAATACATTGGAATGATCAAAGATAACTGCAGCAAGACATCTTATATGGACATGCAATTATCTGGAATATTTTGGACATGCCTTCTAGTTGCTGGCTCTTGCTATTCACACTGGCAAGCAAAAGAAACTAGGCATCCCTTATATTCTGTCATGAATTTATTCCGTGTTTAATCTGTTATGGTATCACAATTCAGAAGAAAACTTAAATTTTACCTCCTTTGTTTTATTAAGGATAGTAAAATACATTTTTCTATTGGTTAGAGAAATTTGGTCAAAATTCTGACGTCACAACTCCATACTGCCATAGCTACTCGCTATGCCAAGGACCACTGCACATCTTTGATGCATTGAATATACTTGGGACTAAATGGTTGTGGGAATGGTAGTCCAAATGTTTGTTGTGAATAAATCCTTGAAGTATCTCTTGAACACTAAAAGTGGTCTTTGATTTAGATGTTATTAGCTTCAGGTACTGTTCAGGTCTAGTCAAGGAGCTGTACTATAACATTGACAATATTTTCTGTCAAGAAGTTTGGTATGATTGTGACAGATAGTCAATGACATTAAAGAATTAAATCTTCTTGTGGAGCTCTTTGTAATACGTAACAATGAAAGTATTGAAAGACTTTCAAATTTTAACTCTGTTCTAAACAGAATAAAAGGCAGGCCTATGTGCTTTACAAATTTGTTGAAAAATTGGTTTTAAATCCTTTTTAAATAGGCAATAGCTGTATTTATTGTTTGTCAAAATTATGATTTTGGTAATGCATTAAATAATGATAAGACGGACTATATGGCTGCCCAGTTTCTTTCATCTATTATGTAAGGATCAAGAGAATACAAGATGGATATTGGAATAATATAAGTTTAAAGGGAGGGAAAAATATGACAATATTTAAACTTGTTTTCTCAATCGGGAATAAATACATTTGACATACCCAGTAGAAACATCAAATTTCCTCAAATAGATCACTTTGAGGGAAGGAGACAAAATTCCTTGATGTTGCAAAAATAAAGATGTTCCTCTTTTGTCCTTTGCTAATTTTATTAATTTTTTTTTTAATATGAAAAAATATGAACATACAAATTGTACAATTATTATAATTTATTTTGCAGATTCACAAAATGCTAACAAAAATTGTTTTCATTGTTTCCTCTTCAGTTCAAGTCCAATATCTATCATCTGATGAGCGACATAGCCAGTGAGACTGCCCAGCAACGAGTCAAAGACACAAACTTCCAATTTGTTGACTGCGTTCATCAGCTGCTTCGAGCAACAAAAATCTTAACATATGCATAGCTTTTTCAAGATATGGATCTGGAGAAATGAGGTTTTCAGAGACATTTTGTATCCTAAACAAAGTGAAAAGAAAGTCATTTACCTTTATCCTGAAGGAGATACCTTTTTTATCTTTCAGTTTTTTTATTGTTAACTTAAAGACTGCATTTCGAAAATACACTTCTTTGTGAAGTACATTGAAACTTGTTTTTCCATCTCAAACTTTAAAATCAATGCAATATTGGCATTAATGAAAACTGGACTAAGACACATTATGAGAGCAGTTTGATGAATATGAATTTTCAAATTTTTCAGGTCATTTCAGAGAGACAAGATATTTCCTCTCATATTGCATATTTTTAATGTTGAGCAAATTAGCTTTGAAGTCATAATGGACGAAATGATGAATGTCTTTTGTGGTTGTGAAACGTGGCATGCCAACTGCATACAATACCAATACTTCAAGTACTGGTGTAATTATTTCATGACCCAATTTTGAGTGATCTGAAGTGAAGATGAGTTGGGGGAAAGAATCAAGTTGGTGTATATATAAATGAGAGTGTATGTGTGTTTATGTGTGTTTGGGTATGGTTTGTATCAAAGACAACCTGATTCACAATTTGACTTTTCTCCAACTGCCTTACAGGACCTGTCTTGTCAGCAAACTGAGCCAGCCTGCAATGTATTAATATTGAACAGGAATTTTACCAAGTTTTGTGTAATATGTTTCAATTGAATTAGAATTTCATCACTCTGCTTAGTTTCGATTGCTATCAAAATCACTGAGTAGATAAGAATTAAAAGATGCCCGTTTGTATCAATGTTTCAAGTATTTTCATGTAAAAAATGGCCATGAATATTCTAGCCTGAATTTAATGGATGACAGAAAAAAAAAACAGTACCCCCATTACTTTTGTACTGCAGTTCTTCCATTCTTTTCAAAAATTGGTGGTATAATGACATTGAATAGCATAGCAAGATTTTTGCGTATTTTATTTTTTCATTTTTTCTGGATATGATATATTGTGATTGAAGTTCAGTTGATTAATAAAGTAAAGTTCCAGAAATCTTTTCCTGGTTATTAGGTTGTTCTGTCATGTGTGGGTTTTATTGTTGTTGGGCTTTTTTTCTTCAGATTTTCAGTCATCTTTTTTACCAAAATTATACGGTGTTGTGTCGGAGATTTTACGCTTAGCTGAAATAATGTATCTACTTAAATAATTGACTAATAACATCACTTGAGTGAATTTTGAACATGAACTGATAGAATCTGACACAGAAAATTTATGAAAATGAATATTTGAGTAGAAGTTCCTTGACTAAAATGTTGCTAACAACCAGTTCAAGTAAAAGCAACCAATATCTTATTGGCATTTTAATGATTTTCAGTATTTTTATAATGGCAAAGAAAGACGTCATTAAAGATTTTGTTCACTTTCTTTCCATCTGGAAAAAACCAAAAAAAACAAACAAGAGAGCATAAAATAAGTTGACTACATGCTGGCAAAGTTACTCAAATAAAATAAGCTGGAACAAAATAAATATGCAGACACGTAAAATCTTCATACTTTGACCCACAAGGACAGGATACTAATAAAAAAGCTTACAATGATTTCATTATTTTGAAAGTTTGGAAGGAGTTCTTCTTTGTGAACGCAAGGTCAAAGTTTATTTTAACAAATATACATGTGTTGCTGACAATGTTTCATACATTACAATTGTGTTATATTATTCCGTATCACAAGACTATAGGCTTTTTCAAAAGTCATATGCTCAATCACTTGCAACTCATCTTTGTCATACAACTTTGTATTTTATATAAAAATACACAAACTCCATATCAAGTCCTCTCCATGCCTTTCAATACATGACAAGCATTAAAAAAAAAAAAGAAAAAGAAAAAAAAACAAAACAACCCAAGCACAAAATTTAAAATGTAAAGATTTTATCTTTACAAATGCCTCACAATATTTATCGCTGTCATCTAATCACACTCACATGTTGTAAAGCAAAACAAAGTCCTTGCTCTACTTCTAAAGATGAGGGACAGTGGTCAAAGAAAATTTGCAATGCCACTCGAGTCCTATATTATTTCAGCCCTGAAATACAAATTATAGCGACGTAAAGAAACAATGATACTCTCCATAGTAAAATACCACCTTATGTGCAAGTTGAACCTGGAGTCATTCTTCATATATGATACAAAAATCACTTCAAACTAGTCAAAAATTCATTAGATATTAATTCAGGTTGATGCAGTATTTTTGGCTGAGTAATGCTCAGCGGTGAGGGGTGGGGCAGGGTCATCAAATTCTCCCATCCTTTCTGCATAGTAAGCATGTCGTCGAAAACGGAAGAGCTGGAAGTAGGCTCGCTCATCAAATGGAGTGAGTTGAATGCCAAGATCTTCTAGAGATAAATTCTCCGGATTCGGCCAGTCCGTTATGGATTCCTGAATGATTTTTTAAAAAAAGATTTTCAATTTTGTATTTTACAATTTTGTCATAATTTAATGAAACATAACCAATGCAAATTATATGACTGTCACATCCTCTGTAAACCATGATTTATTATAATGTATAAGTCATTCCCAAAGTCCCCAATCTGACTAAATCTGAGTTTTGAAAATTTCTCACAATGAAAACCTTAGTTTCCAAAATTGTAATTAAACCTCTAATCAAACAACTCTCTTGCTGGTCTATCTGATAACAAACTTGGATCTCTAAGGGAACAGACTAGCATTCAGTTCAAGCAAAATCTAAAGGGAACCATAGCGCAAAAATGTAAAAGAAAATGAACTGGCTGTCAGACTGATGCAGAAAATCACCACCTTTTTGTCCATTGCTCACTTTTTAGCTTGATTACATAAAAGAACCTAGCTGCCCTTTCAATGCAAGATTTTATTCTCTTGGAGGTACTAAGGTACCACCTCAAAATATTTTGAAACATGATGCCATTTAAAAAACAAAAACCCCCCCAAAAAATCCAGAGGTGTGTAATTCAAATGTTTCATCTCTTGGAGGTCCTAAGGTACCATCTCAAAATATCCAGACATATCATTCAAAAGTCCAGAGCATGGTTGAGAGTGTAAAAATTTAAGAAAAACTGAATTCTAATAGGAAATTAAAGCATATCAACGGTCCAAATGACTAGTTCTCCACTAAATAAAGCAGTCAATGACATGTCGCCATATGGCAAGGACTTGTTAATCATTGCAAATTACTAGAACAATTTTTTTTTTTCAAAATCAGAGAGACTGCTTATTCAGGATCCATAAACTGGATTTCTGGTTTATACAGGAAAGCTTTTACCCATGGTCCAGAGGTGTGTAATTCACAAGCTTTAAAAAAAAGAAACCACATAAAATCGAAAACACTTTCTTAAAGAATATCTTTATAGGCCATCAAAATTAAGGAATTTTTCAGCTGAGGTGAACACTTGAAATTTAAAATTAAAGAAAAAACAAACCCCACATAAGAAAAACAAACAAACAAAAAAAATCCAACATATGACCTACATTATTCACAACCACAATCAGTTTTCATCTTGCATCCTCCCTTTGATTTCCTAGTCTGTCCACAAACTTTAGCAGATATTCTCCTTCTAATACCTTCAAAACTACTGCTCAAATATATTGAACTGTTGCAAGAAGTCTTAATTTTTAGTGATCGAAAGGTTTTGGAAATAATTTGGTGGTAACTGGTTTTCATGTTTACTCACTGACATATTATCCAGGTGTCAACTTTAAAAACATTTACAGTAATAATATGAGACAAAATGATTATAAAATAGTGACACATATTTCATTTTCATAAGTATGTTCATAGACTGTGCAAGCAGTGTGCAATTAGTGAATATTACTATACTTTTAAAGGAACATTTTTGTCTCATGAACTTAATTTACTTAATGCATTGTTTTAAACCTGAGAAGCTAAAAAGACTACAATAGAACTCCATAAAATGTAGGTTCTATGACAGCATGCTGGTTTTTTTTAAACAGCATGAAAATGCAAAATAAATAATTTTGTCTATTTTTGACATAGAAAAAATATTATTCTTTGGTCAAAGTCAGTTTAAATCAGCCTGCTCAACTTCAAAAGAGACACACCTATATTTATAAAGCTTTAGATCTTCAAAGTTCCGCAATGGTTTGTTGACAGACTCTACTCATCAATCCTGAACCAGAGTGACGAAGTTGTTCCTCAATCATATGATAATTTATGGATTAGTAAATAGCCTCAAATTCTTAATTTACCACTGGAAGTCAACAAGAGTGTATTACTGGCATTCAACCACATGCAAATGAAATAATGAGGTAAGCATAGATAAAATATTACTAATGAGACTAAACAAACAAAATCCTCTTTATTGATAGAAAACTTACCCTCTCCAGCTTGTCTACATTGAACCATGAATGAGTTGGAAATTTGTCTACAACCATTGCCTTCATCCTGCGGAGAGAATTTACACCAAATCATTCCCAAGCAAACATACAAATTAAAGTTGTTTTGACATCTGATGAATCTAAATCATTTAGATTTCCTTGAAAAAGTCACCAGAGAGTTTACCATTGGCTTTTCTTCAACTGTAAATATAATCAGGGGATGATGCACGCAAAACTAATCACAGGCGGTCATGCCACTATACAACAGTGGTCTCATCTTGCTCCATTACATTGTCCTCTTTGGCAACTGTACTTATAAAATTCCTTCATCTCATAAATTCAAAAGAAATGTTTCCAACAAACAATAACATAAACATGAAATGACAGAAAGAAAATGGTAACAAAATATTTCTCACCGAACAAGTGGAGTCATCTCCACACGTTTCAAAGTATCTTCACGTCTCAAAACACGAATGATATAATCAACTATGTCTGCCAAGTAGTATCGCTGTGGTCTGCAAGGTAAAAGAGAAAGTATTTTATGTTCACTCCGTCTCAGTAATGAACAGTCTCAGTGGTCTTAACTCATTAAATGCCAAACCTGACCTGAATCGGGTAATCCTCCAAGACGGCTGCGAGCCGACCCCGATTCCAGTCAGTTTCATATGTCTCTTTTTTTTCCTACTTTTCCCCAATCTCATTCAGGTCTGGCACCTTGAGTATGTGTAGAGTGACCATTCTTCTATTGTTTACTCAGTAGCGTTTATCGGTTACCATTGCCTAACGGTATTTTGCCTTGGAGCTCAATAGTCACAAGTTCCAGCCAGTTCCTATCATAAATTTGTCATGTATATGGGACTTACAGTGGTTGTGTCCTGTCCTGAATCTAGAAATGATGACCTATTGTTGACCTATCAGTCTGTGGGAGTCATCTTTTGTTTCTAAAGATTTCCTGCTCACTTCTTTGATCAGTCATCTTTTCTTTATATAATGGTAGAATGGTTGGCTGGGTTGTTCTGCTCTGGATCCCTCTTTGCGAGTCTGTCAGCCTTTTCGTTGTCTTGCATTGTAAGGTTCCCAGGCATTTCCAGTAACAGGAATTTGGCCTTTCATTAATCCCACATGCTAAATATCACATAATTGCTGTTTTCATTTAACTGAAATGCTTGCCAAAGACCCTGTCTTTGTAGTTTATACAACCAATGTTTGACTCTCTCTCTCTCCTCTTCTCACACTGTCTTTCTACCTCGATATCTGTTTCTCTCTCTCTCTCTCTCTCTCTCTCTCTCTCTCTCTCTCTCTCCTTCTATTGAGAAATCTGGAGATAGTAAGCTAAGCATAGAATCCATTCCCTTCATTCCTTATTTTGTAACAGGTGACACTTATTCGGGAATTGTATGACCACAGACTGTGACGGGAAAATGAAACTAATACTAGCAAACTGTTAGAAAGCTTAGAATTTGAGATACACAAGTAATTTTGTATTTGATAGCTTTAAACTCCAGATAAAAAATTGTATTTCTTGATTGCTTTTAGTAAATTCCCATATGATCAGAACAGTTTCAGAAGCACAATTTTAACACTTAATCTCCCAAGGTTTCTGCTGACTCTCCGTCCCCCATTACCAAGTTTCTTCCACTTGTAACAGTGCCAGATGGCCAGTCGTACTAAACTATCCATTAGAAATTCATTTTTCAAGCAACTGAATTCAAATTTTCACATTACATTGAAAATCACCTAGTTTAATTAAAAGTTGCTTTTATAAAAGAAAACTTATAAGACTTTTTGTAATTAATCCTCAGAAATGGTTACCTGGCAGGTATGAGGTTCTTCAGGTCTAATTATACATTGGTCATAGATCTAAACTAGATCAATGATCTAGATTCAGCATCCTCTTTATTACACATCATGGTAGATTCAATATCAGAATCTGAATCCTCATTGATTGATAAATCAGAATCAGTATCAGATGTAACATCTTCTGATAATAAATTTCACCTACAATCATTGACGCCTTCATCCAGGCAGTTAGAGAATAATTGTGTATATTCTAGCTCTATTTCATGGTCTAGACACTTACAGCAGTTCAAGCAGCTTCTTCTAATCATCATGTTTCTACATTCACTTTGAGGAGGCAAGGGAGGCCACTACAATACAAAAATTGTACTCTAAATGAGGTGCATTGCGTTGAGCGTCATTTGAGCAGATTGGGAAAATGGTAGCAAGTGGTTTTGAGTGGTTTGGGAGATTAAATGTTTAACACGCACAGTTTCATGATGGAAAATCATATCACAATGGCGTTTTCATATAAAGAAGCAGTGACTTCTGTTCTTAATGAGAAAAAGAGAAAGGATAGTAATTGATTGAAGTAAGTAGGGGATAATAAAGACTGAAAAGGCTGACTTAGCCACTTCTAAATTAGGCCATCTTGGTCCAGTAATGAGAAAGTGCAGAGATCACCCTTGACATGTGGGTGTGCCAGGGTGATTTATATTGCCAACTGCAGAGTTTTGGCATGGCCATGGTGATCAACTAAAGGATCATGTAAGAATGCAATTCAATATGCTGTGATTAATACCATATTATAAAACACACCTGAAAAGGCAGAATTGAGAAGATGAGGCGGCAAAAGCTACAGACACAAGTTTGTAATACTGTTTGCTTCAGGATGAATGAGGAAACACAAACAAAAATGAAGTAAGGAAGTGGTGAATGTAGATATTATTTATCAAATCTTTGGAAAGCCCATAACATGATAAGAGCCTTTATCATTTTTAATAGCAACAAAATATCAATCTGTCAAGTAACAATTTACTAAACAGGAACTATGTAAACATCGGTGAAACACCTGAATCATGATGTATGGACTGATTTTTACTTACCCAAGACAATCAATATTCTTTCCAGCCATATCAGGATTTTTTATTGCTGCTACAATACCGCCAGCAACATCCCCAACCTGTGAGAAAAACAAAGAAAAATCCTTGAAAGCAATTTTAGACCATAATTTTGCCTGCCACAGCATTCTCATATCTTACTGTCATTTTAATATGAAAAACAATGAAGTTGTCCCAGGAGAAAACATCAGAAAGAAATACGTTTGGTTTTTTGGCTAGTTTTTTTTTCCTTCATGATAAGCTCAGTGACCAAACCAAAATAATATATATTTATCTACAGCATAAGAATCCTTAAATTCATCGCATATGCAGGATAGTGAAAATCTCACAAGTAACAAATTTGCATGCACCAGGAAAAGAAAAGACAATATTTTACTTTCTGCTTCAGAGGATTCATATTTAAAAAACATAAAATTAATAAATGGATTACATAGACTGGTTGTTTGATTGTCCTTTCTCCCTTCTTCCACAGTCCAATTCTTGAACGGAACATACTGGATCTGGCTGTTGACAGAAGAGGAAAAAATAAATTATTTTTTAAAAATTCATTTAATATCTATTTTTCATCATGACTCTAAAGTGTATGTCCTATAAAAGAATCATTCCCTGTTCTATTCCCCTTTACTTACAATGAATACAGTAATGGCCACCTTATTGCCCATTCTGCCTAAATGTCTGTATATCCAAGAATTGTTCTTTTTTTCCCCTAACCAAAATTTCAACATCAAATGGCCGGTCCCAGCACAAATTTTTCGCCTTATTGGCCGTTTTTAGTCAATCCAACAGACATAAACTATTTTCAATCTTCCATTGCTGAAAGGAGTCAAAGTATTGGCTTGAATGGGCCATTGAGCGATTGATTGCAATAAAATAACCAATAGAGAGTCTAGTGCTCAGTGGTACATATAGTACCTTGCGATATACAGCCAGCACTCTCGTTTTCCAATTCAACTTCTGTAGACTGCAGAAACTAAGATGCAACAAAATTCTATGCTCCCAACCTCCTCCCCCCACGAAAAAAACAAAACAAAAAGCAAACACACAATCAAACAAAAATATAAGTATACATAAAAAAATAACGACTGCAAGGTATAACTCTGAAGAAGAAAATGACAAAAGTTGGGAAAATACAACAATTTTGTCTCCCTATAGTTTCAAACCAAACAAAAGCCAACAACTCAGCAAATACTCTTAAATAATGACAAGATGAAACTTTAATAAGAAAACACACTGAAACTTCTATAGCAAGTAGATTTTTGAAGTTTGAAGGGCGTTGCACAAAACAGAAACAAGTGATCTGCTTTCAGCACAAAATCAGGGAAAACAGCTGTGAAGTCTGACAGAGGAAGACCCTACATTAGGATAAACCATAAAACTAAATCAAACATGTAAATGATTGAAGAGTCAAAGAAACAAATTTGAAACTCACACTGAGAAGATAGATAGTTTAGAAATCTGTCCTCCTCCCCATGCATATCCGAAGGCTTGAAAATGGTAGCATCAGGAAATTCTTCTCTCACTGCCAGTTCAGAAGCGTACTAGAAGAAACAATTTCAAAAACTCCATTTAAAAGAAATAAAATGCATTGACAAATTACCAGACAAACATTAAAATGAAGCCAATGAAGAATTCAGTGCTAATATGCTTACTACTGTAATTAACTTAACTGGTGTTAACATCTTGTTCATCAGAGCAGGACACCTCAGCCATTTTGATGATCTTTGTCAGCTGTTTCCATTTGTCCTGGCTCTGGGCAATAGATCTTAGATGTTCAAGATCTTCCAGTGTTTTGACTTGAGGGATTGGTCAATTTGAGAATTTCTTTATTGATGGTTGCAGCAATAGATATGATCATCTTCCTCTGAATTTGTTTTCCAATGTGGTGGTCTAAAGTTGCATGGCTTTGTGGGAGGAATATCTATTTTTTGTCACCGAACATGTCTTAAAGATGCCAGCTACTTTGAGTAACAAAGATGGAGAGAGGCTTTTCATTACAGTTCTTGCATAATGATTTGTTCATAACTTTGGTAGGATAGTAGATGTTTAGAATTTATCGGAGTTGTTTGCGATGGAAGGCATCCAATTTTTCAATTTCTGTCTGCATCTCCAACACGTCACATTAAGTACATCCTTCTCACTCTTCAATTCCGTCAATATACCCTCTCTTCGGTTTCATGCTGAGAACTCTCTCACCAAAATGCTCTTACTCTCTCCTTAGGACATGATAAAACCGTCTTAATCTAAACTCTCTCACCTTGTCTGCCTGAGTACACTCTTTAGAGTGCACAATTTTAACCTTGTTAAATTTTGTTGTTACTGTCAATAAGAAGTGCAGCTTCACATTATAGCAAGCAGTACACACTAGCGCCGAATGGCAGCTTTTACTAGCTCTGTGCAATATCAAATTTTTATGTGTTCTCTCTATTTCTTTGGACATTCATTTTTACATCATCGGATTTTTAAGTGCATTCTCTATAGGATTATAAATTTTGGTTATTTG
>JAOWAY010431460.1:0-13811 GCA_028565895.1 Goniobranchus geometricus | reverse complement strand
GCCTTTGAAAAAAATTAATTATATGCATGTTGGATGTTGAAATACTTGTTTGCTGTATGCGATTTTTCGGCTTAATATATTTCAGGCTTCAGAAATCAATGTAAGATATAGCCTGTGCAAAGATTTAAATTTTTCTGTAGATTCATATCTCTTGAGCATGCAATCTGATATGTTTGCTCCATTATTGACACTTTACAAAGTTACAAAAACCAATTTTACACAAGGCTGGCTTCTCCGTAGGACGCATTGGTAATGAAGGGAACAATACTTGTTGCTTTTTCCTTTATACAGGCTCTGAAGCATGTCATACTGTAAGCCTTTAAAAAAAATGTTCTTGACTTCCAAATTGATTATGAATAATAATACTTACTGTCTCTCCCTAAGTGTGTGCTTAGAAAAACACTATTGATTATAACTTAACAGGTTATACTGCTTTTCCTTCGTGGTTTCTAGATGGAAGCCCCACATACTTAAAGCATTAAAAAAGATATTGACCTTTCATATAACTGCAAAGCAGCTTTCCTGTCATAGAACATCCGTTTTAAGAAGTGGACCCTATCAATCTTGCAATGTTTTAGATGTCCACAACAGTATTCAATAAAAGAAGATGTGCTGATAGTGTTTGAAGACAATGATTTTGTTTTTCAAACAGGAAAGTCTTACCTCTGTGAGTGAGGTCATGGTCTTTTTTAAACAAGTGTGTTTTGGGCAAACTTTAGAAATTTTTGTTCTCAATGATTTTCACCGAAAAACAAACGAACCCCCCCCCCCACACACACACACACAAAAAAAATAAAAAATAAAAATCTGCTGTTATCTGTCATCTCATGTCTGTTATGAACAAATTGGTATTTTGTTTATCTTAAGTACTAACAAATAGAATAATTACTAGCCTTCTTTTATCCTTATTCAAATATAAGATGCACTCACCATCCTTCATTTTAGGTGCATCTAGTAAATGTGGCCTTTTCATTTCTTTACATTTCATTTAAAGAGAAGGAAAAAAGGCATTAAGAATCCCACTCGAGACAACAGAAACAACAAAAAGAAACAACACACCATAGGCGTACCATAGGCGTTAAGTCATGAGCATTCAACCTTGTTGACATATATATATATATATGTTTTCACGACCAATTATGTTACATGTTTTTTTATTTCTAAAACTGAAAGATAATTTAACGAAAAGATATTTGCCATTTGTAGATCGTGCATTTGCGAATATTGATATTACGCATGTATAAAGCCTAGTAATTGAGTGCTTGATTATGCCTTTCAATGGACATCTTATTGCCTACCATCAAAAGCATTTATTAACCCGTGTCCATATTTGTTTCCATTATTATTTACATTTTTTGTTCATTTTTTTGAAAGAATATTCAACAGTTTGTATTCATTTTTATTAAGTACAGAAATTTTGAACTTTCTGGATGACCTTTTATTTTTTTACCGTAGAAATCGTTGAAAACCTTTTTTTTTTTTTTTTTTTGAAAAATTTTCAAAAACTTCATTTTTTTCTGCTTTATAAATTGTGAAGACCTTTTCATGTTTTGTTTTAATATTTTAAACACCTTTTTTTTTTCCACACAACAGGGGAACTTTTTGTCATTTTTTCTTTTTTTTTTTTTTTTTTTCTTTTAACATTGTCAAAAGCTTTCCCTGATAGCAATTCCCCCAGGATTTCACATCTTTCTATGAAATTCCATTGTTGAACTTGTACTGAATGAATTTAGTGGGTCATACTTTTCTTGCAACTTTTTGTGATTTTGGTGAGCCAAAAATGATAGTTGATGTTCCTACATTGTCCCCTTTTCTCACTCAATGTTTCATCACACTTTGCAAAAAGCTTTTGAAGCCTGATTAAGGGATTCCAAAGCACTAAGGAAGAATTTATTATCACTGACTTATTCATGCTATTGTTCTTGTCATAAAAACAATTGAACATAGAAAAGATCAGCTCACCCCTTCCTCCTCTCTTCTCCCCTTTGCTCTAGTTTTATCTTCTGTAGTCTGATCTTCAGATTTCTGAGGTTGTTACAATTTGGATTGACAACCTTCTAAAATTTAGCACATGAACAGCCATAGTGGGAGTGCTAAGGTTTTCTATTTAAGCCTTACTGAATATCGTCCACTATCCCTTATCTACAGTTTTTCTACAGTATTTTTATTGTTTGATTTTTTTTTTCAGACCCTGAAGATATATTTCATGTATAGCCAACAAAGTGCATTGACTTGAGCAAATTGATTGCCTTGTATGGAATTGTCATGATCCTCCATAAGTCTTTTTCCATTTCCTTTTTCTCTTAGAATAGTTTTTCAGTCCATTGTGTCCCTTGAGATTGCAGGTACATTATCCTAAATATTAAACATTGTTTCTATTATCACATCTTTCATTCTCCAGTCAAGCTGAGGGTCTTTTCCTAGTTAAGAACTGTTGTTGTTTTATGCCCTATGTTATATGCTTTATAATTGCTTACATATTTTTTTATGTAATGATTATCTGAAATATATATATATATATACTGACTGACTCAGTTACCCTGAGTTTCGCATTGCTGTAATTGTGCATCTTTAGTTGCTTCTTCTTATTCTTTTTCTTCTTCTTCTTCCATGTATGGCAGTGAGGCTGTGGCGGGCTGCCCAATCATGGTGCTGTTTAGTCCTTGAGAAAGGCTATTTACACATATTTCCTCAGTTCACTGAGGTGTTATAGTGTTGGAGTTCTCAGCTATAGGCAGAGGAGGATCTTGTCAGCATGCCAGAGCAAGTGGACATGTAAAAAATGCCTGCATCGCTTTATGTTCCACAATAAGTTCAGTAGATATTTGGTTGGAAAAGGCTAGTTGAGCAACACATGGCCACAGCTTTGGGCACTTTTAGTGGATTTAGTGCTTTATACTAGGTCTAAGTTTTGGAGGATTTTTTTCTTTCTCTTTTTCTTCTTCTTAAATTTCGTTTTCCTTTCTCTTCTGATTCAATATCTGAGGGAAGTTAGCAACAAAGTATTTTAAACCTTGTGCTCAGCCAAGGCTGCATTTGAGTAGGTCATTCCAAAATTTGATGGTGTCTGGGAAAAATGAGTGCACATGTACTAGGCTGTCTATTCTGGATGTTGGAAGGATGTTAGTTTGATTGCCTGACTGACTTGTGTTGTATACCTGTTTGGATTAATATGATATTGGTCATGTTGTTTATCAGTCATTCTACTTCTCCCTTTGTAAAATGATGTGACTTTTATTCCAGCTTTCTCATCCTCTAATGTTATCCATCTAAGTTTGTTGGGGTTTTTTTATAAAGATTTGATGTCCTCCCAGTTCTTAGTCTTGTTCTGCTTTCAGCTTCTCCCATCGTCTGCATGGTTGCTGTGTCAAATGAAACAACTCCATACTTTGTGGTACATTGCATCATCTTCTTCCAGGTCTAATTCTCTCATGTCATTATCAACTCTATCAAACCATTTTGTTTATGGGCATCCTCTCCATCTCTTGCCATTAACTTCCACATTCACACCCATACATTATTCTTCACCTCTTCTGATGTGTCCAAACTACTGTTGTCTGTTCTACCAATTATGAATGCGTAATAATTAGTTATAAATCTCATGGCATTCTTCTGGACTTCCTGTTGTTCGTCCATTTGATATTTTTATGAAGGTCCAAGACATTACATCCTCATTGTAAAGAGATTATACAACTGTTTTATGGCATTGTTCCTTTACGGGTACAGGGCAATTTGAAATGGTACATTTCAGAAAAACGGCTCAAGCTGCTTTGTGTTCATTTATAGTGGTTAGTAATTTTAGTAAACTGAATTGCTGATATTAAAGGGACCTTTTCATTTTAGCTCATTAGCATTAATACCTATAATTTCTCAGGGTTCTAGACTAATAATTATGTGCTGTTCACATGTGTCTCAGCTGGTGTGTCATGGTTGCCAATGCCAGCCTGCCTCAGACCTGATACTAGCTGAAGATGACTTAACTGTCTTTTGGTCTTCAGTTGTTGTTTTTTTAATTAGACTTCAGGCATGATCTCTTCATACATACTGACTCAGTCAAGCTGAATATTACTTTCATTTTTAAAAAAAAATAATTTGACAGTCTCTTCTTTCTTGTACTTCCACCAAAGTATCAATTTCAATTCATTCTAAGGACATACATACTGATATCTTTTCCTGTTGTGTTTCTTCCTTCTGTTGTTGGGATAAAAGTCAAATCCTGTCTTGACTGCACTGTCAAACAAAGGATAGTAAATGACAACATGAAAAACACAAACACAGTCAATTTAACAACAGCTTCTTGTCTTGTGTTTTGGTCTGAACATTTATTTAACTTGTTTGTTTTTGCTGCGAATATACACTGTGAATATACAAAAGAAGTTAAATCAGACTGCATCTGTGGACATTTTAATATGCATAAAGAGAGGAAGGTATTTAACTCAAATGTGGTCAGGAGCATATTTTGCATATACAGTAATGGAACTACCCACTTCATAGCAAAGAAAACAGGTAATCAACATGTGAGGAGTAAATGCATAGGAACGAACAGGTCATCATTGAAAGGCCTTTGAATTTTAACAAACTTAAATGAAATTCTCTATAAGAAGAGATCATGGTAGAGAAGTCTAAAGAAAAAGTCAGAATAAGGCTTGCAACGTGCAGAGACTGCTCATGAACAGGTAAAACCAGCAGAGGTCTTCTTTTCAATAACAGATAATAGATATACCATAAAGAGGGATATAAATCTTGAAATGAATGAACTACTAGTATGAAAGCTAACTTATAATTTTTTTTGTAATTATTCATCTTTTCACCGAAATCTGTCACTGAGTTTTATGAGCAGATCATGATATAAATAACAAGGTAATATATATATATATATATAGATTGATAAAATATAAAGTTATAAAAAGATGGACTAAAAAGATAATTTATGATGACAACATTTACAGTTTGTGAACTCATTAAATAAATTTCCTTTATTTTTCTACACTTAACAGGAACATCATTCAAAAGCTTCCTATCTGCACAGGTCAAAGAGACTATTTCCTTCATATTCTTTATCCTATTCAACTAAAAGCCTATGATAAAGGATGGTAAAGGACAGCTCTAAGAATTTTTAAACTCATCCTCAAATAAACTAGTTTCCTAATACATTGGCACTTTACGTTTGACAAAAATAATAAAATAATTTTTAAAAATCTATAAAAAATCATGCTTCAATGTTGTAAGGCAATAAGTCAAAACAAAATTTTGAGAAAAGAAGCTCAAGTTTTGACTGTAAATCTGCTTCTCTTCTATTTCAAGCCAATGCTTTGTCATAGAAAGTTTCCTAAATGCACTAGAGATAGTCAAAAAGCTCAACTTGTTCACTATTTTCTTCAAGTAGTAATGCTAATTACGTTAAGTCATTTTTCATCAACTGCTTTGCTATGAAGATTTCAAAAGGGGGCAATAGAAGTCAGTGAACTTAGACCTATATGTCTTGTCTATGGCTAGGACACATGAGGTGAATAAGTCATAACATTTACAGAAAAGATATATCATACTTTTCACAGGAAGAAACTTAACGAACACACCCCATTTATCTAAAATTAGGTATTCACCATGTAATGAATAGTGGGGCCACTAAGTCATGCCATTCATTAAACCATAAAGGAACACACATCATACAATGATTGTTAAATAAAATCTTTCACAAAAATTATGAATGTATATTAATCATCATCAAACTTTGAATGATAAAAATTTAGGCTGCCATATGAGAAATTTTGTATAGATACATATTCTAATGTCCAAGGCACCAGTTATATAAAACTATCACTGACATGGAGGTCTTCAGAGGACAACATGATATGAAGAATGAACGTTCACAAATCCAAGGGCCCAACTTTTATTTCAAATGTCAAGAGACAATCTCAGAATGAAATCTTCAATTAAAACTATAATTTAATGTGCACTGCGGTGAGTCAATTTCTTTGATTAAGAAGAAATATACCTTTTGCTTGTTTGAGTATCAGAATACAGTACATTGTCAAGGTTCACAAAGAAAAATGTGCTCATATAAAATGGTAAACTACAGCAATTGTACTAAATATAAAACATGTCAACCAGTGCTGTATATGTCCACAAATGTATAAGTGTTTATGAGATATATAATCAAAAGGTTTCCTATATTCTAATTTCATCAAAAAGTGAGGCCAGGAAAATGAAAACATCAGAAAAAAATAGAAATGAAGGGTCTGAGATGATTTTTTTTTTTTAATGTATTAATTGAATTTCAATACCCTGAGAGCCAACATCTCAGACATTGACAACATTTCAGCTTGTTGCTCAAAACTGTGTTATAATGACAGGATCTTTGGTTTGTAAACTGAATTCAACAACCCATGCTTCAAGTTGAAGGCACATTGAGATTAAATTCTAAGACAACAGAACGAGAAAACTGAAAGACATATTTTTAAAGATTTGGTATTCAATTTACATCCTGCCCAAACTTATTTTGTGCCCATGTGTAGAGAAAAAGGGAGAAAACAAGGCAAGGCATAACATAGAGAACAATCTTATGTGGTGAACTAAATCTTTGGAGCTGTTTTTACCAAGTATTTAACATAAATCAAATCATAAAAAATGTTCCTGTAATACAATTTGTATGATAGAAGTTGATGTACTCAATACAATTATTTCATCTGATGTAACATGTTTACAGACAATTCAACACATCTTACTGGGTTTTGAAAATTTTTCTTTCATATTTTATATATATATTTTTGTTACACTTAACAATGATTACTATAGATATAAACAGAAGGTGGTCTTGATTTCATTACAGAATTTGGGAAAAAGAAATTAAAGTAAATGTCTAGATTAAAACTTGTTTCTTATATTTTTTACTATTGACTCAAAACAAAGTATGTCACACTTTAAAAGGAAATATTTTTCTTCATAATGTCATTCCACAAGTGAAGAAAATATACACACAGTAGACAGATCAGATGAGTTTTACTACTTTTCTTACAAAATTTTATAAAAAGCATTTTGCAAAACAATTTCAAGCATACACAGGTCAAAATAAATATTTTCAGAAGTGTCTTCTAAATTATTTTGACACATCTCATATACATCAAAGGATTGCAAGAACTGCTACTGCTACAAATCATCAAAATGTGAAAATAATTCAGGGAATGTAAATGTCAGTTCACAAACAACATTCACCAACAACTCATGAAGAATGTACATATTTAGGAAATTTTCTCTGAGCTCCATGCCATGGTTCAGTGGCACAGTCCTGTTTAAGGATAAAAATCTGTATGATTAAAAACTTCAAAAATGGTAAATTTATAGTTATCTTTCTTTCAATGAAAATTCTTTTAGTTCTTTTTGGTCAAGAATAGGTATTACCGACTTGATAAATTTTCAAGTGCATAATGCTTGAAAACCAATTTAGTTTCCTCTATTTTCCAGTTGTTCTTATGTGCCCAGTGATATATAAATCATCAATATGAAAAATGAATCATAAAAAATCTCATTCGTCTTCTTCTTTTAAAAAAGAGGTCATGAAAATATATTCAACTTATGTTATGCAAGAATTGATTACATTGCCACAGCTACATAGAGTATCTTTATATAAAATTGTGGTTTTGAACAGGTCTGACTATCATTATCAATTCCATGCTCTAGTCAGAAATTGTCATCTTCCAGCTGAATAATTGTATGCTGTCATGTCTTTTAAAAAAATAGATAAAAATCAGAAACTTTTTTTTTTAAGTAAAACAAAGATTTGTGAATAACGCAGAGAACTGATGCTACAATAAATTGTCAAACTAGAAAGCTGTTGTTTTTCATGGACATTCTTCTTTTATTATTTTTGTTTTTCACACACTAAAAAACCCTATAGTTTAAATCGCTATAAAGAGATAACTGTCTCTGTTACACATATATGTAGGCTGCTGTGAAATGGGAAAGGCCAGAAAGTGCACATGAAGAATAAAAATGATTATAAGTTTTCAAATTACACTTGGTTTCAATACCCCTTTCCTCCATTGCAAAAGTTCTACTTGGAAATTACATTTGAGTAAGCGTTTTATTGTAACCATACATATTGCCAGAAACATTAATGATTTTGGGATTAAATATGCAAAAGTATCATCATGCTAATCTGCATCATTGGAATATTCCATATGACGGGAACAATTGTGTTAAAATGTCCCTTCGAATATTATTTAATGAATAACAAAATAATAATAAAACACTAATTTGTTTATAAAGTAAATGTAAATTATGTGATTTTGTCTATGAATGTATTAAGGCTCAGATGTTAAAATTCAGAAATGGATCACATAGCAACAGATATTCATTCAAATATTTAACATATATATTCTATGTATATCTTCAGCTGTAAATTATATCATGAAATTGTATCGACATAAAAGTCAGATTTTTAGGTCTAACTCAGAATGTGGTGTATTTTCTTTTTCTTTTAGTTGATCAAGGCTCTCCATAGAATCTTGGGTTTGCATGAATCATCTTCATCATCCACCAGGCTTGGTATTTCAGTAAAAATTAAATGATGACTCAAACAGTTGACTCTGATGGCTTTCTGATTTTCATTGAAACACGATAGTGCTGAAATGATATTTCAAAGACAAAATTTGATGAAAATTGTACCAAATGCATAACAATATAAATCAACCTAGTAAATACTGAATATTTATAAGACAAATTAAATTTTGTAGAGTTATGACAGAATAATTCAAGTTTAAATCATGACCATATATAAATTTATTAACCTACAGTAATTGCCTTAGTAAAAAATTTAAGAGAGTATACTGTCTAAAAATAGAGTGAATCAAGTCCTTACCCTTTTTTCAACATTTTTCTTCTTTGCTATAAAATAACCAACCTTTAACATTTTTAGAAGTTTAACAAAAATAAAATACTAAGACACAACAAAAAATTGTGTTTAAGTATTAATGTCAATTTAACTATTAATGTTCATGTGAATTGAAATAATTATTGCCAATTACAATTTCTTCTCTACATTAAAAGCTTAAGACACAGCATTGCCAAGGTGGCCTTAGTTAAAATCCTCTTTTTATTGTTCTCTTTTCAACTTCTTCATTTCCTGTCTAAGCTTTGGGGTTTTGAAAAGCCTTATTTCATGGCTTTTAAATATTTCCATAAAACACATCAAACACAGCAAGATAAGAAAGCAAGCAAGCCAGGGACAGTTTTAACTATAAAAACACAAACAGGGGTTTTGAGACATGATAATGAATGATAATCCTTACAAAAATACCAATTATCCAAGCCTATGTGATATTGATTGGCACCCAGTAAGTAAACCAAAAGCTTTTTGATGAACATTTAAAAATAAAGTAACAATATTTCGATCCCCTTCTCACAAAAGTATCATTTCTTCTCTGATCTTTTTCATATATGAGCAAGTCCTACTTCTTCTTCCTTAACAATAGTAAAAAAAATTATCCTCATTAATCTCTTTAACTTATTCTGCATTCTTGTTATATAAAACCTCTTCTCGTCAAAGTAGGTAGTGCAGATGGCCAACCTTGATATTATGAACAGATCTCATACTTGAAGGGCATTGTTTCTTAGTTTCCATGTTCTGTTTTTTTCCTCTCCCACTTCCTGCATAGACTCCATCCTGTTTTTTATTCTTTCACTCTTTTTCTCAACCTGTTCACAAGTCTCATTTTGATAGCAGCCAGTAAAACTTTTTTTCCCCTTTCTTAAATGCCTAATTCTATACTCAGGACATTAATCTGCTATGCCTTTTTAAGCCCCCTAAGTAAGTAGGTTAGTAAATGGTATTAATGAGTAGGATGTAACTGCAAAAATGTGTCCATGCCATTGACTTACTGCTATACTTTTGAAAGAATATGAGAATACAATGCAGTCATGTTAATAAATTGTTTCCTGTTTTCTTGAAATAGATACTTGTTTTATAGTTTATATAAAATGCTTCTTGCAAATTGAAGTTTATGGTTTTCAAGCATATACAAGAAATGACAGGAAAATGTAGGTGTAACTATGTTTGCAGAGGGTTATTTCTTGTAAAATAACCATTCAGAAACAGCATTTTGTATAAGTTTCAAGCTATAGACACCTAAATATTATATTCACATAAAATCAGCTTCACACTGACCCTTCTTCATATCAAGCTGAGAGATATCAATGGGTTTTCCTTTCTTTGTTTGCCTGCTGCTGTTTTTTGGTGGGTTTTTTGGTCGTTTTGTTATTTTTTGTTGTTGGGGTTTTTATTTTGGTTTTAGGATTTTCTTTTGAGGAATTTTGTTTTAAAAACATGTATTGACTGAAAAACAAGACTATAAATATAAAGCAAAATGTAGAAAAGAAAGACATTGCCAAAGAAAGACCAATAACATATCAAATTTAAAATGTTTATATTCAGCATGTATTCCCATCTGGTTTAAACACTTATCGCCAAATGTGGAAGTGCAGGCACCTGTACAATCACTTCCACAGTAAATGGTACAAAACTGGTTTTATGAAAGCTATCAAGCAATATTCCTCTCAAATACTGCCTATTATCAAACCAAGAAATTGTTTTCAGGAGCCAGAGAGCATTCCTTTCAAAAAGCTTTAGACAGCAAAACATTCCTATTTAATACTGGGTGTTTCAAAAAAGATGTCATTATTTTAAAATACTGCCTAATATAATTGTATTTCCTTGATATTATTTGGTTTTGGTGACATTATCATTTTCTACACGGGGCTTGTCAATTGTGTGTTGACATGTTATTTGGTCATTGATATAAAGGGCAAATAAAAATGGTATCCTGAAGAAGTTCACTTCTACCTCAATGAATCAATCAACAACAATATTAAGCATTGTCATCTCTGTAGTATTAAATTATCAACAAGAAGCGACATGAAGAAATTTTTCAGACATAGAGTGACTACTTTTGCAGCATATAATGCAAAACTCCATTAAATGCCACCATACTGGTTGTAGGAATGAGGAAAATATGTCACTCTTAATCAACAGCAAACTGAAACATTAATACCCAATCACAGGCAACAGCAGAAAATGATCTTCTCCATTAAAACCAAGACAGAGTCATCTATCTTGGGCAACTTGAAGTACATTCAAACCTGCAGTCAGCTGCTCATTGCAGTATCCTTTACTGAAGCAAATAGTCTGTGACATCCTTGCATTTCTTAACTGTTATCAACAAGTCTATAACATGTCAATGTCCAATGCGTCCAAGGCCGGTCATTTTCATTACAAAATAGCCACTGAACATGCTCATAGTGGTCACTTTCATAGACATTGTCGCAAAAACTTTCCAATTCAATTTTCAGGGCTGTAAAAGGACTGACCAGAAGTGTCCAATCTGTGCACAAATGTGAAATCAGGCAAAATGCCAGGAAAGAGGGAAAAATGGGTAAGGAGGTATTCTATGCACAGAGCTCATCAGGCAAACATTGCCTCTTAAAATGCCATGGAGGACTTTGCAAATGTGGTACACATGTGGTCAGTACTTAATTACATGAATCAACTCATGGCTAAACTCTAGAGCGGTGGAATTTACCTACAGCACACATTCATTTGAGCATAAGCTTTCCAGGCAATCTTCATTCCATTACATGACAGAAAGCCATGTCTTGATGTGGCAACTTGAAAAGTCAAGAAGTTTCTTACCTGAACTCCTGATATTTTCATATTATTTCACTTGTGTCTCAATGGATTTTTTTTTTTTTTGTACAATGGTGTGGGTGAGGAAGAGTTTCCACACTTTTCAAGCGATGGAGTTAAATCGGTATCTTTCTTGTAACCCTCATCTCGGTCTGGGCTAGTTTTATGTCTGATGATAGATTCCACCATGTTGTTGCCCAGCTTGGCCTTCTATGTCCAATGATCATACTTCATGGAGCCACCTGTCAATAATATGATCTTGAGCAGTTGTTGTCTGTTGTCTCTTTGGGACAGGCTCAATTGTACCTCATTTTTGCTCTTGGCTCCAACCATGCCTTAGCTTCTTAACGATCAGCCCTCAAGCCAATGGATTTATGGTTATGGAAATATCAAAGGAAATTGTCTGCCGACTGACCAGTCGGCCTAGATGAATTTAAGCAAAACATCTTCAACATCAACTGAGATGTACCAGCTGAAAGCTTGAGGAGAGTATTTCAAAATACCCTTAACCGTCAAGACTATCTTTCTTGCTCACAAAGTGAATGCAAATTTCTAAGAGCTTGTTTAGTGTTGGCTTAAAACAAAGTGGTAATGCTGTGTTATCTGTAAATTATTTGATTCCCGCTTACTGTTTGAATGGGCAGAGTGGAGGGCTGCAGAAATAGAGGAAGACCAGCAATGTCACTGATGAACAACATCACGACAATTGCTGGGCTGTCTCTTAGCGAGGTCGTCCACAGAAGTCGAGACCGAGAAGGCTGGAGGGCTGTTGGGGCATCCATTGGAGGAGCAACCATCGAACACGGTGTTGCCGACGAGTGACGAGTGATTGACTAGGTATCTAGATCTACATTATCTGGTTGGGCAACTCTAGATATGACTTACTTGACTTAATGCCGGCCACTTCCTAATCATCGGACTTGAACGCCTTGGCTGCTTCTCGAATACTTCGAACGAATGTCTTCCATTGGGCTCGGTCTTGTGCCATTGATCTTATAATGGCTAGATCTTTTTTTGACCGTGCGTAGTTCCTTATGGTGTTGAAGGCGTGTGAGATCTAGTTTGATGTAGATTTAGTCGGTCCTCGATCTTTTAGGTCTTGATCGACATTAGATGTGTGATGGGCTCGTAGTGTCACTGGCGATCACGAAGCCATGCCAATCTCCTACCTGCATTCTGATATGATCTGATTGGGTTATTTTATCTCTGATAGTGAGAGGAATCTTTTCTTTATCTAAGGCACGATTGGGGTATGATATGAGCATGGGAATCTCGTTTAATTCAAACCAGGGTATTGGGTTTGCAGCAGGCTTATTGATAAGTGTGAACCTTCCGACTCATTTTGGTGCCAAGTGTGGTGTAAATCATGGGAAGCATTGTGTTTCTTTTGCTCAAAGGGGTGGGGCTAAGTTATGGACATAAAGCAAGAATAAATTTTTAGGTTTCAAAAAATTTGAAGCGACTTGGTTTTCATCCAACTCCTTTTTAGGTCTGTAAATTTTCAGAATTTTGGGTTAGCAGTTAAAAATCTGATGCGGCGTCACATGATTGCCCCACCATCCGTTATAATATATAGGATGATTATTCCGACCATGTCATAGTATGAGGAGTTGTGGTATTTTAGGATTGGCCACCCCATGTCATGAGTGAGTAGAATAAAGGAGGGTGTGCCAGGAGTTGGAATCTAGATCTTGGCAATATAAATAACACTTGGCGAGACGAACTGATTTCACTGCATACGAGATATTCTCATGATGTAAGATAAAGAAGAACTCGTTGAGTTACTTGGTGGCCACCTACTCATATAAATTTTATTTCATATAGCTGGATGTCATTAACGACATTCGTATATATGACACTGCAGAGAACACATTCCATCTATCTGCTTGATCTTGTCAGATTATGAATATAATACGAGGGAAAATGAGCAGGTATGAAATGACATATACATAATAGCTGCCAAGGGCTAAAGATACTTAAAGGACTAAATCCCCCCAAACCCAAGACGCGGGTGGGACAGGAAGGGTCTCGTCCACAGACCTAGGGCGGATCCAAGAAACTGTCGAGAACCCTACTGACCCCAAGACGAGGGTGGGAACGGAAAGGACTCGGCATTTAAAACCAGGCACGAGCT
>JAOWAY010431349.1:0-13811 GCA_028565895.1 Goniobranchus geometricus | reverse complement strand
AAGAGTACACACATACGCTCATAAGTCTAGAGGCTTCATAATACATGTACATTGTTTCCGTGCCTTAAGACGTTACACAACCCCCCCAATTAAGAATTGACTTCTTTCAATTGAAGAAAATTTTATACTAACGTCTTAACAGGTTGTGACACACACACACACCTTTCCTTTCCGCGGAACAAGGCAAGAAAGCTCTCCTGCCAACGCCTACCCGTCGTCCCAGAACGAAAAGTCAGCAGCCCACCTCTGCCCCCAGAATTACACCTGAGAGCGAGAGACCGGTCCCTAGGCCTGGAAGGTCGACTGCACGCCAGCCAAGGAAAGAGATCCCGCCCGTATCTTGGCAGAGGTGAGGCGGAACAAAAGATTGGGAAGGGTCACATCCATCACATGGAAAAGATTATTGTAGCCTTCCAGAATCGCGGTACGCAGTTTTGGAACGAGGGTAGCTACAAGGTACAGAAGCTGTAGGACCTGGCCAGGGAACTGTTTCTAGAAGCAAAGAAGGCCGTGGAGGGATAAAGAAAAGCCAATAATGCAAGGACTGCTAAAGAGGAAACATGGAGGGATCTGTACACATAATTCAGTGGAACTGCAGGGGAGCTAGGAAGAGCATAAATTCGCTCCTTGGAGCGCTGCAGGAACAACGCATCATGCACCCAATAATAGGACTCCAAGAAACCTTCCTGAAAGAACACTATAGATTCAGCATCCCAGGCTATTCCACTTTTAGGAACGATAGCCCAGGACAAGGAAGAGGTGGAGTAGCATTTGTCAAACCTAAAACCTTTAGAATTAAAGACTTTGAATGTTTCAACAATGAAAACATGGAAGGCATATCAATCACATTAGACACAACACTAGGTGACATGAAATTGACGAATGTGTACATCCCTTCGGACCGAGTCACGAACGACAAGCTTAGGGACATAGGTAAAAGAGTAACCCCTAGCACCATTCTCATGGGGGATTTTAACTCGTACCATGAACCATGAGGCAGCAAAAGAACAACCCATTTCGGAAAAAACTAGGTGAATTCATAAAAAACAACAAGCTCATATGTCTGAACTCGGGAGATACCACATTCATTAGCGACATACCTCCTCACATTGAGTCTTGCGTAGACATTACTATCGCGACTCAAGACTTAGCCAACTCGAAATGGCAGTGTATAGGCAATACCTTAACCGATGACTATCCCCTACTTATGAAAAATCAGGAACATACAGGCATGAGCCAGAGAGATACCCACGCAAAACTCCACTACGACCGGGCAGATTGGACAAAATACAGATCACAAATCAAGAACATAAATAGAGAAAAGGTACATGACCCGACAAACTCACCAACCACATACTACAAGCAACTGGAGAACATTCTGTCAGAAACTAGACGGCCATACCCCATTAGCCAGATTTGGGACTAATTGGGTAGGATAAAGGGTAGCAAGCGACCACGGCTCACGATCCAAAAATTAAAACGGGAAATTTCGTAAACCAGTCAGGAGAAGGCCAAAACATTGGCCAAACAATACTGGCACAGCAGTTCCAATGAAGCACTAGGCCAACGCAAAAAAAAGACAGAGGCACTAAACTGGTACGAAAACTCAACAATCAGCCAATCGAAACACCAGAACAGTACTACAATGCCCCAATCACAACGCAGGAAGTACAAAAGGCAATTAATGACAAAAAGAACACAGCACCCGGAGAAGACGCAGCAGGCTACCGTCTCCTCAAAAACCTCCCACCACATGGCATTACCCTACTCGCCGAACTTTACCAACAAATTTGGAAGAGGGCGTAATACCAGACACATGAAAAACAGCAAAAATAGTTCCTTTACCAAAGCCAGGAAAGCAGCCGAATAAGGCCAGTTCATACAGGCCAATATCACATCGCGCGTAGAAAAAATACTAGAAACAATTATCAACAAAATAATAACATTCCACATGGAAAAAATATCTTGTAAGTGACACAAAATCAGGATTTAGAAGCAATAGGAAAACAGTACCTTCCACCCCCACTAGCGGTGAAACGACGGACGGACTGGCCACCTAAACTGGCGCAAAAACCGGTGTTGGGAGGCCCGGTGGCCAAACTATTGTAGAAGTAAGTGGTTCATAAGCCGCAAGGATAAGCATGCGAAATAGAATGTAAGCAGTCCGCAAGCCGCAAGGATAGGCGCGACTAACTTACTAACATCCTCAGTGAAGAGGGGCCGGACTAACCCTGTTTTCTGAGATTTTTAATCCCCAGGTGAACCCTGTGCCGTAACAAGAAGAGGCGACCCCCAAGCACCATCACACTGAGGACGCGAAGACGCCAACAAGGAACAAGACAGATCCTGAAGCCTCTAGAGGCGCCCACACATATCGCCTGGGTAACGGCTTGGGTAACGGCTTGGGTAACGGCCGGGTTATAGGCACACACATTGGGATTTGGCTGGGGTGTTCGCCTGGGCTTTGGCCTGGAGAGTATTTTTGCACACACAGGCAATTGCCTCGCCTGGGGAGATTTTTCGCGCCAGGCACACTCGTTCTGTTTATCATCTGATTAGAACTCTTCTGGAAAACGTGTTATGAAGGATGGCGAATAATCCAAGTTATGATCGGGGCCTTTATGGTCTTATCGTGTATTCCCTTGTAAAAGAAAAGAAAAAAAATAAAAGACGGAAATCAAGGAAAGTAGAAAGGAGATGCCGGACAAAGCACTGGTATCTTCAACGGAACCACGTTCACGCATACGAATTTGATGAATGAGTTGAAGCTGTATCCCAATACTGCTTACGGATGGATGAAGAAAAATACTTGAATCTTTTGACCCTGTAAACCCCTTTGATTGAAAAGGAGGATACGCCAATGAAAGAAGCTATTCTCCCACATGAAAGATTGACAGCCACTTTGAGATTTCTTGCAACACGGAGGCAGTATTAGGATCTTAAATTTTCAACCTGCATATCACCACAAGCTTTGGACCTGCACAGCGATTTACAAGTGCCTTGCCAAAGTCTACCTAAAGGTATTACCTTCCATGTATTATGTCCCGGTACGGGAACGCTCCACTGGTCCGAGGGTTCACGATAGACACTTGATTTTCCAGTTATTATAAACACAGGTTTCATAGTGTCTGTGTGTGTCTGTGTGTGTGCGTGTGTGTGTGTCTGCTTATCTGTCCGGAAATAAATATCCAGACAGGCAAACTGACAGACATAAAAAATCATTAATCATGAACTGTATCTAAAATTTTCGAAATAGTTCTTGTCTCTGTGTACTCATTCTGACTGTCTCTGTCGGTCATTTGGTGTATGTGTGTGTGTGTGTTTGTCCGTCTGTCTGATTATTATATCCACATGTTCTAGTGAACATTTGGATTAGGGAACCCTCGCACTAGTGAACCATACTCATCTATACTTGTATCGGATCATTCAAAAATAATTAACAGAAATTTAAATTTTAATTACATCATAAGTATTCAACAGATAAAATCGCTTTTGAGTCAAAACAGGAGTAAATCTATATATATCTATGTACGATTCAAATTGTTTTGATGTCGGCACATTTTTTAAATACAGTTGTCTCATTATTGAGAAGTTTGAGTTCGATTTTCTGTCCCGGTTACAAATTGTGAAACATGCAGAATAGGCCTAGCCAATGTGCACAGCAGATAATCATATTTAACTTTGGTTGTACGGTTCACAAGAATTCAACGGTGTACCTATGATTCAAAATAATTCTGGACAGACAGTACTCACACAAGAATGACCACACACACACACACACACACACAGACATATATACATACACACACGTACACACAGATATTATTATTATTATGCTTAATGAAACTTATATGAAAAAAGAAACAGAGAGAGCGAGCAGCACATTGAAGTAGCAATGGAAGCACGAATAGTCGATTTAATATTTAATTTGACTAGGTATAAAATCATCAAAAATAATCGTGTGAGAGTGGTGTTTGGTATCAAATCGAAAATAAATCAGGTCCTCTAACTTAATTTGACATCAAATGAACAAAATTTGTAACTTTTTGTATTTTTTTAAATCGCCTTACCTGCTCCGATCCCCGGCCGGAGACGAAAATATTTGGCAAAAAATCGGCTTGACTCGACCCAGGCCATTCCCCGGGCTGTTCCCCGGGAACTCAGTGAAAATTGGCCACACACACCAGGAATTCCGACCGTTTTCAACCCAGCCCGTTCCCCGAGCCGGTACCCAAATCGTTACCCAGGCGAGATCGTAAGTGTGTGGGGGTCTTTAGGGCGGGCTGCATGTAGAACTAGAATTTAGAATTGTCCGTCCGTCGTCGACGATCCGTCCGCCCGTCCGACTGGGCTCTATGCATATTAGGCCTTGTTGAGTACTCGTATTATTTACCCGTCCGTTATCGGCGGGTGTAGCCCTTCGGGTACCCGTGCCCGCAAATCACTAAATTTTCGGGCAGGATCCAACTCTACTTCCTTATTAGGTCTGAACTACACCTTAACTTTAATTGTGGCATTTTTAAGTGTCTGAACAATATTTTGCCCAATAAACCCTTGTACTGCCACCAACCGCCAGCTCTGACCCTTCTCGCCATTCACAGACTAGTCAACCACTGCGCGACAATTCGTTCACACACCCCTCCCGTCCTTCACCTCTCATAGTCTCGGTCACTGGTCGACTTGTGATTAGATTTCCCGTCGCCACTCACCCTTCGTCTCCAATTTTCTGATTCTCAACAAGAGTAACATATAGGCCTAGTTAGTTAGTTAGTTACTTTGTGGGTTTAACGTCACTTTTCAACAGCGTAGGTTATATCAGTGGCGGTGCTATTTAGACATGTTTATGCGTTGCCACACATGAGCAATAAGGTATAGCACAATAAGAATAACTCACCCAGTCACAGTTTACTGACATCGGGCCGACCAGTCTTAGTACTGTCCACATAGTGCTGAGCGCCAAGCGAGACAGTTACTAAAATGCCAATTTTAAAGTCTTAGGTATGACTCGGCCGGGGATCGAACCCACGACCTCCCGCTTCCGAGGCGGACGCTCTCAGCACTCAGCCATCGGATCGGTCGCATATAGGCCTAGAGGGCCGTCTTCGATTAGAATTTTTTTTTTAAAAACCAACTGTTGAATCACGATGAGGTGTTGAATTGTACTTAAGTATAACTAAGCATTTCTTCGCTCTTTCTTAGCATTTCTTAGCTTGTAGTTAAGATATCGCTTTATATTAACAATCTACTTTTTCGTAAACATTGATAAGCACTCAGTTTATATTGGTGCCGATTGGTAGATAGTAGATAGATAACCATATCTAAGCTTGCTCAGAAATTTTAAGCTTAGATATGCTTGTTAGAAAAAGCGTGATGTCTCAACTTAATTATTGATAAGAATTTGAATGTAGCAGATATTCAAGTGTTTGTGTTAGGAAAAGAGGAAACAACTCCCTGTTGGATCATGGATGTTCTCCCTTTGTTGGATTCTTTCAGTGAAATCAGGTTGAATCTTATTTCACCTCCATAGAGAGGGCCTTAACAGGTTCAGGTTTTGACATAAGCCTTTGGGCAATTATTCTTCAACACAAAATTGTTGGGAACGTTAAAGCCCTTTTTTCTTTCTTTACCCGATGAGGATTGTAATAAATATGAAATTCTCAAAGAGAGAATCTTCTCGATTATGAAAAGACACCTGAGTATTATAGAAGTGCCTTTAGACATAACGAGAAAACAAAATACTTGTCTTTTATTGAATTCTTGCGCAAAAAAAAGAACCAGCTTGGTTGTTGGCTTTCCTCTTCCAAATTCAAAACTATGAATGACTGAAAGACTTTGGTTCTTAGAAAACATTTTTTTTCTTCAATTCCATCTGACCAGCAGGACTACATCTTAGACCACTCTTCACGTCCCCTTATGAAATAACAGCTTCTTTAGATCACAGATATCTGGTACAGACTCAAACCTCCAAGAAGCCTCTTTGGACTAAGGATAAACAAGAGTTTGAAGTTCTTTAGTTCCACTTTTTCTGTATCCAAACCAAAAACAGAAAGTAGACATTGCTCCAAATTTTATTGTACCTATTGCAAGTCTACCGGTCATACCAAGGACCACTGTTTTAAGTTAAAGAAGAGGCAGGTGCTTAAAAGGCCTGGTAACCAGACAGTGGATATTCCACACACCCCCACCCCCACCCCCACTAGTTTTCAAACTATAGGTCTTACCCATGTCTTACACAGGTTTATGTCCAAAGATGGTGGTACTTAATTCCTCATTCAATTTATGAGGGATACTGGATCGACCTTAACCACACTTTCAAAGGCTTCGATCCCACCTTCTCATTTAAACCAATTGCATTACTGCAGAGAAACGCAGGTTATTGGGATTTCCAATCACTTCTTTCCTATTCCATGAATAATTCGGATCGTTTTTCTACCGCTGTTGGTCTTGTCGACAAGTTACACGGTATACACCTTCTTCTTGGTAAAGATGTTATCACGGATGACGTAATTTTATCTGGGAGGCATAATCTCTCTAACCCATCCACCCATCCACCCCTACCTTGTTCTCTCATGTGTCTCAGTACAACCCTTCAACTAATAATGAAATGGGACATGCCACTTGCTCACATGTCGGAACCCAAGTTCAATTGATGCGGCACACATAATCCAACCACTAATAATGAGTCGGAAGCTATCAATTTAGAGCATTTGAGTTCTCAAAGTGTTTGACATGATGATACCTCACATTGCCATTTTGATTTGCCACCTTTAAGTGATAATTTTGATCCAACAGTTTCAAATTGTCGGGATATAGATTAATTTTATACACATGCAGTTGTACGTGATTTGACAAATTTTGATACTCCTAAGGAAAATGATAATTTTGATGTTCTCTGCCCAACAAGTATAACTGAGTAAGATAACAATGTCAATACTTTAAACACAGTTGTTATTATAGCAAAAGCCAAACATGTTGCTGCAGTGGACATTTCATCTGAATGCCCCATATTTTCTGACATCAATTTTGATAAACCTTTTTCAGATCTCTTGCAAGGTCAGAGGGCACATTCAAGTCTTCTATACTGTTTTAAAGCACTTAAAAATACAAAAGATCTAAACAAGTATAGAACTTGTTTTTGTCTTGGAAAATAATGTGCTAATAAGAAAATACACCTTAAGCTCCTCAGCTTTTGACGACCCACATTCAATGTTGGACTAGATTGTCTTATCAATTTCCTTTAGAGGCAAAATACTTAAATTAGTACATGATACTTCTCATTTTGGGAATCTCCTATATTTCATAATCTTTTTAGTGGCCCAAACTTAAAAAAGATGCGAATGCTTTTATTCAGTCTTGTCACTCCTGTAAGTTAGGTAAGACGGGTCATGCTTCTAAATTCCTATTGAAACCAATAAAGTTATGTTGTGAACCCTTTTTTAAAGGTACTTGTTGATTGTGTCGCCCTTTACCCAGCACTAAGTCTAAAAATACCTATATATTTACTATTATGTGCTCGATTACCCACTGCGGAATATTAGTGCAAAACACTCCCTAAGTGCTTATTCAAATAATATTTCACCATGTTTCCAATTCCAGAAATGTAGTGACTAAGTCATTAATTTTGGTTCTAAGATATTTCTGGATACACTTCAATCCTTAGATATTAAACAGATGATTTCGTCTTTGGTCACACCGTTGAGGTCCCTGAGAACTAATTAAACATAAATTGTTAAAGCTAGAATCCTTGCTGAATTGTTTGGAATATGTTGCAGAATTTCAGATTAGATTAAATAATTTACTAAAGAGCTCAAAAGTCAACGCTAGCGTTGCACAACGCAAAACTAATTTTGATAAACATACTAAGCAACGCTCTTTCGTTGTTGGAGATAAGGATCTTGTTTTCTTGCCATTATTTTCTCATCCTTTCAAGGCCAAACTATGTGGACCATACTCAATTATCCAGAAGATTGGCAATTCAAATTACATTGTGTCCATGCCAGATGAGAAAAAGCAAAATTTTTCATCCCAACTTGCTTAAAAAGTACGTTGAAATACCCCCTTCCTCAAAATTTAATCATAAACAATACTATTCCTCTGATTCCATTAGTAATGCTTTACACGTGTCTGAAAACGTTCATGCTACATTAGATCTTTTTTTTTCTTTTCTTTTTTTGTTTTTGGTCTGTTCCTTCCCCTTTTAGGTCAACTACTACCAAGAACCTCCAGGATTTCATCAACAGGCAGCCTGATACTTTCGGACATCAAACTGCAACACAACGTGGAGATATCTTCAAACTCCTTACTGAGTACTCCGTTGTCTGCAGGGACAATTTTATAATTTCCTATCTGCCTGAATATGAAATCATCCCGACCAGCAACAAGCCAGTTCAACAATCCCCTTTTCGGCTAGCACCAGCAAAAATAGCGGTCCTTCAACACGAGGTTGATGCACTCTTAGAGACAGGTGTTATTTCTGGGAGCTTTAGTCATTATTCTTCCAGTGCCTTTCTCGAGCCAAAATCTGATGGAATGCGGCGTGTGGTAGTGGATTATCCTCAATTAAATGAAATTTCTGCCATCAAAAAATTTCCCCTTCCGAGGATCGAGGAGATTATTGATTCCATTTCATGGGCTAGATTTCTGACGATATTAGAGTCGGGCTATCACCAAGTATCCCTTTATCAAAACTCTTACAGCCTTTTCTACTCAATCAAGCCTCCGCGAGTACAACGATATCCGTTGGCATTGCTTGAGCACCAGCAGCTTTTCAGTGAAGGCTCCAATTAACCCTTAAGGGTATGCAGGACTTTTCTAGTGTACCTTTTTTTCGATGACATATCAATTTATTCAAATTTATGGACAAATCATGTTTGACACCTTCACGAACTATTCAAGAGCTTTTCTTTACGGAATGTCACAATTCTTGTTTAAAAAATCGAAATTGCGGAACACTTGGAAACACTTGTGAATTTTCTCTGTTTGAGAATGGTTAACAATACAGTTACCCTATAAAGAGGAAGTTGAGCACGGTATTAGCTTTTTCTTCCCTAAAAACAGCCGTAAACTGATGCGTTATCTGGGCATGATCACTTTCTATAGAAAATTGTACCCACAGTTTTCCACTGTATCGGCCCCCTCACCAATTTGTTGAGAAAAAAAAATGTTCCTTTTGTTTAGACTCCTGAATGCCAAAGTGCTTTCCTTAATCTTAAGGCCATCCTGAAAAACACTCCAGTACTTATATGTCATGATTTTTCTAGGGAGTTTGTAATCCCACGGCTGGCGTGGGAGGCAAAAGGTAGTAGGAGTATTGCAGCCCGGGGCTTAGTTCTCCAAAACGCTCACCAAGGCACAGGCAAATTACTCGACCACTGAACGGGAGTGTTTGGCCTTTGTTCTCACATTGCATCACCTCGAAATTTAGGTGACTTCCAATAAGGTTACCATTTTGTGTGACCATAATCCTTTCACATTAAGCGCTGGTTCTTGTACTTATAAAATTACCATTGTAGAGTGGAGTGTATTGAAAGGCAAATAAAATGTTTTAGCCGATGCTTCCTCAAGAGTATATGAGGAGACGTAGTTCGTCTTCCAGAAGTTCTTTTCTTCCTTTCTGGATGTACATTTGTATCTTTATTTGTCTTAGTTATTTTCATTATTGCTGTTTAGATTCGGAGGATGCATCCTGATGGAAATGTCATTTTGTTGATGACTTTTCAATTTTGTATTTGCAATATAAATATGTAAACTATTAGGAATAAGGAAACTTGTCGTTATACCTTAATACACATTTTTAGAGACATTCGTTAAAATTTTGCTCTTATGTAGGTCACTCCTTCGCCTTTGAGCAAGTCCTTCAACTTCTTTAATTGTTGTTAAATAAACATTTTGGTATTACTTATAATGTAAAGTTACATTTGATACAATTTTTCTTTTCGTGTGCGAGGATCTTTTTCAAGATCTTTCTCTTTTATCAAGTCGATATCTCTTTAAAATCTTTTCTTTATCGGTGCTTTTCAGACTTTGGCCTTGTCCCTCTTTTCATTGCGGGGAGGAATGTGTTTGGCCAATTTGAATTGACCTCGCCTTGGGTCGGTTCCCTGGACAACGCTTTCCATCCTGCGTGCCCAATCGGATTGTTCCTTAAACTTACGAGATTCTCGCATGGTCTCGTTCCCGTACTCTTTATAAGTGCCCACTTCCCCACTCTTTGCTGGCTTTTCTTTCTTTCCTATGAGCTTGGCCAAAGCCGAATGTCAACACCGTATTCACTAGCAAAGAAGTGTTGTGTTTTGATCGTGACTGAAGTTTTGCGTTGACTGCAAATGATCGAATCTGAATGTCAAACTGGTTCTTCATGGGAAATGTGAGTGAGTCTCCTTTGTTCACATGATACATTTTCCAGTTGAAGAAACATGTCTCTGTTCAAATTTGGTGCTGATCGATTTCTTGCATTCGGAGATTTTATGCGGTATCATTTATTTTGGGTCACTAGGTACTAGATCTATTTATGTCGAGATCTATACCGGTGCAATCGTGCGATGTGGTTGCCCATCAGTGTTCATCCTATGTAAGTCCACAACTAAAGTAAAATAACTACTTCTGTACCGCCATTGCTTCTGCTGTTACCCTTACAACTACTCTTTGCTTTCTCACGACAGGGAACAGCAACATGCCTCATTAAGATAAAGTTGACATCACTGATTTATGAAAAAGTTAGAAGACTTCTTTTTGTTATGATGTTGTCAGAACTGGTTTCCTTTTTAATCTTTGGAATTAGATTGGAAATGGATCAGCAACGATTTGAGAAAATGTCTTCATTTATCTGCATAATTTTTATGAATTAAAAATTTGAAACTTAAGATCTCCTCTCTCAAGAAAGGATGTTTCTTTAATTTAATTAGACACTAATAATCATAATTGTGTTCTCCCCATTTAGTCGAGTACAGTCAAACCTGCCCAAGACGGCTACCGAAGATCATGAACAAAAGTGGTCGTCTTGGAAAGGTGGTCATCATAAGGAAGTAGTCGAAATGACATGCAACACCCCGCCCTCCACCATCCCCAAATCCCCACCCTTGCCTCCACTGGGGGGATAGAAGAAGAACGAATGACTACTTCTGAGAAGATCTACATGTAATTATGTATATCGAAAAAATGTGAACATGCGTGTTCAGACAACACAGTAGAATGCGATTTGTCACCACCCTACCATACAATGTAATTATCAATCCGTACATCAAAGTCTTTAATGGGTTTCGTAAGCATGAAACACTTATCACTCTGGTGCCTACCCACACTGCATTATAATCAACGTCTTTCGCAGGAGAGCGTTACCCTTACACATTGTGCAAGACTGATTGACCAACCTTACCTCTATGACTGAACCCACCCCCTCTTGCCTTTGCCTCCACAGTCATTGATATTACATAAATCACCTGACCAATCAGTTGTTGGAGGAGATAAAAATCAGAATACCTGGATGCCGCTTAAGTAAAGCGGAGTTTATATAGGAACAGAATGACGGGCAGTTGCTTGCTAAAGCCATCAATCATTCTGTCCGACCGGTCGTCTCGAGGAGGTTTTTAATGCGCTTCATCAAAGAAGGTAGGTGATCGCAGTCGGGTTGAGCAGGTGGTCGTCTTATAGAGAGACACAATATAGGAAAAAAACAAGGGGGTCGATAAAGAGTGGTCGTTAGAGAAGATGGTCGTCTTATACAGGTGGTCTTGGGGCAGGTTTGACCGCAGGTCATTTCTTTTGGTGCGTCTTTTGATCACCATTGGGAAGGCATGCCCAAGTACAACAGAACAAATGTACATGGATCTCACATGTGTTTTGTGGTATGAAGACATTTACTCACTTGCACAGAACAGGAAAGTCTTCGGTATATGGCATGAGCTCCTTAATCGTCTTTAAGCCTGCAATGGGTCGAACACACTCGTCGATGCTGCTTTGGCAATTTTCCTTACCTGCAGTTTCATGCAAAAATTAAATAGACAATGGAACGTCATCATCACAAAAATATTTTGTACATCTTAGTTCAAAAGAAGATAATATACATGTATTTCTAGAAATATTAAGAGGCTCATTAACAAAAAGCAAAGATCATTTAAAAAGTACTAAAGGAACAAAACTGTAAAAAAAACAAAATTATAGAGATTACGTTTTTATCAGAAACACTACTATACGTAACATAAAACAAACGGTTGCCGCTTTCGGAGAAAGAATTATGAATGAAACAAAAACAAAAAACCTAAAGTATTTTGGAAAGATGTCAATTCTAAATTAAAAAGAAGAAGTGGAATTGGTGCTTTGAGAAAATCTGACGCAATGTGACTACAGGAGATCGTGAAAGAACTGAAGTTCCTAATGAGTTTTTCTCTGCTGCAATTCATTAAGGAAGATGTGACCTAAAATGACCACTATGAAAAAGACATATTTCTTATTTCTTGCCTGACATTGTTATTTCAGAACAAATGGTAATGAATAAGCTTTTAAAACTTGACACCACTAAAAGCATTGGGCCTGACAGTTTCCATCCATATTTATTGTCTGAAGTTGCTGGAGAAATTTGCTATCCCCTTTCTATAATCTATACCATATCTTTAACAACTGGTGATATACCTGATGGTTGGAGATTGGCTGAAGTTTCAGTTGTTTTTCCGAAAATGGCAGCTGAACCGAGGCAAATGACTATCGTCCTATAAGTTTGACATGCATATTATGTAAGTTACCTGAGTCAATTTTGGAGGATCATATAATGGACTATCTCGAATCGAATAATATGTTAAACTATTGTCAACATGGATTCCGTAGTAGACGCTCTTGTGCTACTCAGCTACTAAATGTCATGGGATATTTTACAAATCACGTTGATGATAAAAGTGATATCGATGCCAAAAGGCAATTGATTCCGTTCCCCACGAGAGACTCTACATAAAACTTAATGCTTATGGGCTGATTGGTAATGTGCATCATTGGATTAAAGCTTTCTTTTCGGACCACACTCAGACAGTGGTTGTCGGTGATGAAGGATCTGATTTCAAACCAGTTCTACATGGTGTACCTCAGGGTAGCGTTCTGAGTCCCCTCTTATTTATTTTATTCATTAATGATCTTCCAGGTGTTGTGCAATCTACATGTAAAATATTTGCAGATGACACTAAATTATATTATGTTGCTGGGTATTGGAATTTAATGGAGGGCGATTTATATCGTCTTTTTGAATTGTGTAACCACTGGCAGCTTAAATTCAGTATATCTAAATGTGCTGTCTTACATATTGGTATAAAATAACCCCATGCATGAATACTATATTGATTCCAATAGGTCTACTATATTGTCTCCTCTTGAATATGAAAGACATCTAGGTGTCACATTTGACAGAAATTTGATATACACATTAATGATTGTGTAAACAAGGCAAATAGATTACTTGGTGTTATCAATAGGAGTTTCACTTCCTTGAACGTAAATATGTTCTTATCATTGTATAAAACTATGATTGGACCTTTTTTTACAGTACGCAAAATGTATTTGGAGCCCTCTGTACAAATATCAATCTATCACTTCAGAAACGGTTCAGAGGCAAGCAACTAGAATGTTGTCTGAATTACTTTTTATGTCTTATGGGGAATGGCTCAGATTCTTAGACCTTCTATCTTTGAAGTATAGGAGAAAGCGAGGGGATCTTATACAATTATTTAAAATTGTTCAAAATAACTGGTGACATTCGAAAGGCTCCAAGAGCGATTCGGAGTCCTTGATTGTGTATTGGATCAAGTAATTTCAGAGCGTATTCTGGAGCA
>JAOWAY010431238.1:0-13815 GCA_028565895.1 Goniobranchus geometricus | reverse complement strand
GAGAGAGAGAGAGAGAGAGAGAGAGAGAGAGAGAGAGAGAGAGAGAGGGGAAAACAATCCTATGTATATTCTCATTATTTCATTTTTTGGATTGCAACCTTGGCCATGGCTATTCTTTTTCTTATTTCACTTATGCATCTACCATCTGATGTTATGGTAACCAAAGTATTTTAAACTGGTTTGATTTGTTGTCCTTTGCTAACGAGATTGCATTTCGGCTTCGTTGTTTTCTTAGACATGACCATGGATTCTGTTTTTTTTCACATCTAGAGACAGGCCCACTTTTCCACTCTCTTAAATAACTGTATCCAAAAGTTTTTGAATTTGTTTGTCAGAGTCTTATTCTATTAAAACTGTATCATCTGCATTCTTGAGATTATTAAGATTTTCAGCATTTACTTTTTGTCCTGGAATAGTCTCCCTTTATTACAGAGAGTAAATTGACTCACACAAAAATTTAAAAGAAGATTTCATCTCGATACTTTTTGTTTATTTACACTAACAACATCCGGTTCATATGTAAACAGATGGGAACAACAACAAATCTGATGAGTACCCAAAATTTCACTTTTAAACTCGATCTGTCCACAATTTTATATGTCATTGAGAAATTATATCACTTTTGGAGACCTCTTCATCCCACACTGGATTTTTTTACTGAAATTCATTTATGGTGTGATCTGACCTGTTCTTCTAAGTGAAGGTTATATCCTGCACGATTGTCTGGCCCTAGCCCCACATGTTGGATATCGTCACTGTGCTACGATTTTGGCATAGGCTAAGTCATTTTTTTATACTTCTGAAATATTTAATAAAATGCTGATTGGCATAAATCTGATGAGGACTTACGCCATTTTGAATCTTTAAGTTTTGTACAAAACTCAATGAACGCATTTTCAATCTCGTTAGATGATCAAATAGCTCTTGTTCTCTGGTTTTCAACGATATATCAGTTGCATTTTGGCATGTCTAAATTATGCCAAAATCGTAGCACCGTGACGATATGCTTGTTCTCTTCTGATCAACTAAACTCAGCAACATCTGTTGTGTTCAGTACTTAGATGGATGACTGCAGTCATCTTGGTTGCCCAACAGGGTTCATTACCTGTCCCGGGCTGTCGGGCAGTGCTTGATGTTCATCCCTGCCTTACATTCATGCGCAAATCTACCGTGATTCCAATGGTATACATCTTTTATCCAAAATATCAGATTTTTAGTAATGCCAGTATTTTAAAAAAATGAAAAATACAATTAAGAAAGTGTGATTTTTACAGCAAGAAAAGTGAGTTTTTCAGCCTGGTTGCCTTTTCAAGTTTCTGTCATAATTTTTGGTTTTGATTTTTAAAGCCTTAAGTAGTATCCTCACCAAAAGAACAAAATCTGTTCACATTGAGCATGGCAGCCACTGTGTAAAAAAAAAACAAACTCCTCAATCCTACGTGTTGTTACTGATGGTACAATCTATACTTCTAAATTCTGCACAGGAGCATTTGAAGGGGAATAATTCTTGAATAATAGGACACTAATACCTTTCCTAAGAAGAGTGACGTATCTTAGATCATGGTCATAATGTCAATGCCACAGAGACCTGTCGTCCTGCCCTTTCACCCATCTAAATCCTGTTTATAATGAAAGTTATTTTACACACCTTCTGCTGACCTTTGATGACCCTTTTACTCTCAAGTGAAGTGCACTGTAGATAAGGATTTTTTGTTGTTGTAAATTTCAGATGTCATAACCAGGACTCTACTGAAGAGCAAAAGTGGAGAGTTTGATGTGGAAAGTATACACACTCTTTATCTAAATGGATTGGGTAAGAAAAACTAACATGAAGTTGCTATAAGTAACATGTCAGATCGGTAGAATCATAAAATATAATTTTTCTGTGTCTGAGGAGAAATGGAGGCAACCTTTGATGGTCTTAAACAGTACTTTTGATTCCTTTTAAAGTGGAATTTTGTACTCTGAACAAAATTCAACTTGCAATCTTCTCTTTATCTAACAGAATAAAAACCTTTACATGCTCTATTTGCACCTTTAATCTAGATTTCTCCTTTTCACAAAGTTCAAATTTTAAAATGAGATTTTTCATATTTCAGGGATCAGTGACCTAGGTTGCATCAGTGAATGTACGACACTAGAAATTTTGGACTTGTCTTTAAATGATATCACAAGACTTCACAAGCTAGCTGGACTCAACTGTTTACGTCTCCTTAATTTAGCGGCAAACAGAATATCGTCATTAGGTGAGGAAAATGATTGTCAAAAGATGAAAGAAATTATCCTGAAAAGAAATATATAAAGAAAAGAAAAAGAAAGCAAAAAATGAAAGATTATATTCTGTTGTTAGCGTTTTAGAAATAGACTCTGTAGAATGTAACAGTCGTAATGTGTTGATTTGAATATCTATTAATGAATAATATAATCTTAGATTTTCAAAATATCGGGTGACTGAAAAAAGTGCACACAATTCTTTTCCAACATGGTTTTTATTTACAGTGTAAATCACAATCTTTGTGTTACGATCATCAGAAAATTGAAATTAGCGACCTCAAATATAAAATTCCTCAGGTTTTGACAATTTCAGTTGAGCTTCTGTTGTCATTGATCACAGTTCAAAGGAAAGCCATTCAAGACGTGATTGATTCTTTTTATCTTTTAGGGAAACTTCTTTGCAGGTTTTTCTAACATGCTGAAAACCGATAGAACGATGTCCTTTATGGGCAAAACAAGAAATTGTTTCCTTCTTCCAGACTGTACCACAAAAGAGATCGATTCAGCATAAAGGTAATGGTGACAGCTTGTGTCAGTTGGAACAGGAGGACAAAAATACTCTTCATTGCCACTTGACACTTCAAAAACAGAGTTGAATTCTGACAATTACATGAAACTCCGTGCAACAAGCTTCTCCCAGGCTTCAAAAGACTGTACCCAAATGAAGATTTCAATTTTTCAGCATAACGGTAGTGATGGGCTATATCAGTCTTATCGATTTTGATATGAAATCAATATTTTTCACACAAAAAATATCATTTTGCAAAATTGTCAAAGGTTGTCAGCAAATACATCAATATAATGATTTATTTTGATATACATCTGGTATTGTTAGTTCAAAACATTCTTGCCTTTAGAATTAGGGCTCGGCTTTGTCTAATACGGGCAAGTTATGCAACATAATTCGTAGGCTCTAAATAGTTTCAGTATACTGGTATTAGGAAAACAAAAACATTTTTACTTTGCCCACACAAGTTTCTTCGTAGGTTCAATGGAAATGTGAGTGGAAATATCAAAATATCAATATCGATATTTTATAAAATATTGATATTCTACTATAAGATAGGGCACCCTTCCACAAGAGCAAAACAAGTCAAGATTTTAGAATGTGGAGCAAAATAAACTTCACTGCAAAGAACGCCTTGAAGAATCCAGATTTGAATCCCATGGACATCAGCCTATGTAACTTAATTTCTGAAAAGGTGTACAGTGCCAAGTCCCAGTAATTAAAATTTTCAGTTAGATGCTTCAATTTAATATATATTTTGACGAAACTTTGACAATATGGTCAATATATTCATCTTTTGTTGAGTTCAGTTTCAATGGTCTCTATTGGAAACAAAATCTCAAAGGTCAGGTCATTTTACTTTTAGACATCCTATATAGATTAAATAACTTTGTCAGGGTGTAAAGTGCCTGCATTTTCTAATTTTCAAGGATTTTTTCCTTTTTCTTATTTATGAAATCTAGATGGGCTTCAGTCTCTTGAAACTTTGGAAAATTTGAATGTCTCAGGGAATTTGATTGGGAGGTAAGCATTAGGTTAAATGATTTCTGGAAAAAGAAGAAAGGAAATTGAATCACCCTTTAATTGATTAAATTATAATGGAAAATAGGTAAGATTGTAGAATTCAACTGTAAAGACGGGACAAGAAGCGTGACCTTTCAGGTCTTACCCTTTATCAAACAACAAACAAAGACGTGTAAATGGAATGGTTTACATTGAAATGAATTATTTCCAATAGACACTTACCTAAATGTTGAAGAACCTACCTTGTTCCTCAATAGTTGTGATCTACAATCTTATGTATTTTTCCATTATTTCATTTATCACTCAACAGTAGCACCTCGCCGTTTTTACATTTAATTGATTGTAGATTCGATAATGGCTACTGTCATATTCTGGTTAATGATTATTATTGATTATATAAGTGAAACTCTTGAGATTGCATTTCAAAATAGTGTAAGTAAGGGCAAATTTTTAGTTTTATGACATAATTTCCTAAATATGCCTTCAATATGTGAAATTGATGGTGCCCTTTACTTTGCATAAATATTTTTGATATTATGTTATTCATCTGTGTTGTAGTGTTGATTGCCTGAGAAGTCTATCTTCTCTGGAGAAATTGACCCACTTACGTCTCAAAGATGATGTCAAGGACTTGAGTAATCCAATGTGCAACACTAAGTATATTGATGATGTTTTATTCATGCTTCCAGCATTACACACTTTGGATGGTAAGTATAAGAATTATTGTATTTTCAGAAAGAAATTATTAGTCAATACCTTTACTTTAATGCCCTACAAAGGCTTTTTTTTCAACCTTGTAGATAGTTTTTCTTGATTGATTAAGTAACTGAGTTTTCATGAATACAGTACTTTATTATTGATTCTATTTTTGTAATTTACTTAAAATGTTTATATTTTTTCCTTTATATCATATATTCATAGATACACCCAGTTCAACTTAATTTCAGTGGTTTTAGTGGTATGAAATTTTTTGTAACCTGTTTTTGATTAGGATTAAGAATTTTGTCATTAAATATTAGCAAGTTGAGAAAGATTTTTCTGTAACAATGTTTAACAAGCTTAATCAACAGCACTTTATGACAATATGTTATGATAATAATATGATAATTTCACAAAAGAGTTGTTTCAGTTCAGTTCAGTTCAGTATTAAGTTTTGAAATTATTTCCACATTACAGGACAGAGGGTGAGAGGTAAAGGGAGTGAACTCTTCATAATGTGCCAGAGCCTTGACAAGAAGTTAGAGCGTGAGTTATCCCCTATCTTTTTTGGACAGGTCAATTATTATCATACTTTCTTAATAGACCTCAGGGTGTGAGATTCTATATGACACAGATATAGATAGCTAGATCTAGTTTTTGAAAGGCACGGAATCCACCAAAATGAACTATGATGAGTGAAGGAGACAGGAGGTTTAAACATGATAGCAATATTGCTGTCTGTTGTAATTTTCTCTGACATAACTTCTGTTCTTCCATTATTGTCCTTAAGGTTTCTTATTTTATTAGTAGGCCTATTGTGATCATGGCTACTCTGATTTATTTTACCTCTGTCCTCTGAAGCCTGAAGAAATGTCACAAAGATTTTTGGTATTTATTGAATTGTTTCCTTTACTCTTCATTTATTCCTTATTGCAGGCAAGAGTACTCTTTACAGATGTGATGGCATAGAAATGCTTTTTCTTTAGATGCTCAGAAGCAAGCAGATTTTATCCTCTACGATGATAGAAATACATAAAAAGTTATGGGTTACTCAATTAAAATGAAAAACTGGACAAAAAAGATAATGTTTCAGACAAATGTACGAAACAGGGAAAATATGCGAAAAGAATTTAAAAAAATATAATAAATGGTAAAAAGAATGACTTAGCTGATGGGTATTGTTTTGTAATTGTTCTATAGGAAAGGCATTGAAGAAGTGGGATTTTGTTGGGTTTAGCGTCTTTGTATACTATGAAAATGTACAACATTCTTTTTAAACAAAGACAATTAATTAAAAGACTAAACATCTGATGGGACTGTCTAAAAGAGAAAAAAGTAAACAAATTCAGATATTGCCTTGCAGATTTTTACTAACATGTGATGCTTACTAAAAAAATGACTTTTACTTTACAGAGCTGCAACCTGTTCAAACCTCAGAATCCCCATCATCAGAGGTCAAGTCAAGTTTAGTTACACAGCAGTGGATGGTTGATTCTGAGTCAAAAGACAGAGTGAATGAGGCAGAAGAGCAGCTTAGAGGTACTGTCAATGTCAGATAAAGCGAGTTCCAATTCCATTGAATGGAACTCAGATATTAATTTATGTGAAAAAATTTGAGTTACCTAAAGAGTATGAGAGCACTACGTCCCTAAGACAGACGTGAGCCTATGGGGTTCTTTGTGTTCATTTTTGTTGTTGATTAGCGGCTTTGAGCCTGTTTTTGTTTTCATTGTTTTTGGTGATGTGGGACAGCCTCTTTTTTATTGTTTCATTTATTTTTTATTTTACATTCTGACCTAAAGAGTTCAAAACCTTTTATAACATCCCCCTTCCACGCTGAGCCCATAAATTGACATTCGAGTAGAATCTTCGCTTTTTCGACCCTGAATAAGTGGTACTTTTTCTCAAAGTTTTATTGTAGCCCTCAACCTAATTTTAGCTCAGTTATAATGGCATATTCATATAAGATGCAAGGTCTAGTCCATGACTGATCTATTTGAACTAGCTTATCATACAGTATTAGTATGATAATGAAATGTGCCTTAGGCGAAATCTTATATATGTATTGCATTCTGACTGTACATCATGGTGATTGATTTTTGTATGGAGGACTTTTGCAATGGGAATATTGTGTTACAAATTTTGGAACATGGACCTAAGTTGAAAATCAACTTAAATATCAACTTTTTAATATTAGTATAAGCATCATTTGGGGTGGGACAAAGCTAACAAATATTGACTGATGTCAAAATCAACAAATCTGGCATCTCTTTTTATTTTCTGTCACTGAATGGAATAATGCCAAAATTAAGTCAACTGAGTTTGGGCCTAAAAGTCACCTTCCTGCAGTTTCGACCTGGTGGTGTGTTAATATTTGTTTGTTGAGTTGCCGTTTTTGAGGGCATTACCTAAAATAACTTTAGCTTCAATATGATTTGAAATATTGACATGAAATTGCGCATAAATGTTCTTGGATAGTTATATGTGAAAAAATTTACTGATTACCTATTTTCTTTGGTAATGTTTGGTGAGTTTGTCTTTGCTAAGATATAGAGACGAAGACAGAATAAATAAACCTTACTTCACAGAAAACCTGATTCAGACGTATCGTTTTTAAATTACTTAAAAGCCTTCTTAGTCATTTTCTTACTTTTTTTTTTTTTTCAAGAAATAGATTGAAATCCTCATTGAAACGCACTTTCATGCATGAAAACTTGTCATCATGACAAAAAATCTATTTTTCCTTAAGCAAGAAATAAATTACTCTAATTGCTTCCTTTGACTCACATGACAAATGAATACCTAGCAATAGGCTGTTATTGTTAGCTGAATGTGGTATACTTTACTGTATACTCCTCAAGGGTTTGCTGACTTCCAGATAAAGTATTTTAAAGCGCTTTGAGATTGTTCTTAGAGCAGTGAAAAGTGCTATATAATACATGATTTTAATATGATTTGATCCTGTCACCCTTTTATTATTGAGTAACCCTAAACCCTTTTAACTGTACGTATATAAGTCTGGAACCTTATTCAATAGTCGCATTTTTGTATTGACAAAATGAAGTACATTATTTCGTGAGACAATGCTGACAGGTGTAAAGGGTGGACAGTCTTTTTTAGATTGAAACTTGATAATGTCAGACAGCTTTCAGCTATGATATGTCTCATGGTGTTTGAGTTCTCTATCACAATTGATTGGATGTAGATTAAACCTCTCCCATAAAGTGTCGATAAAGATCGGTTTTAGTGTGGTCAGGTTCCCGAACTATTGAAAAGACATGTAAATTGGTCGAACAATGGGAAAAAGACAAGGAGGAAAGAGATATGGTTTGATATTCATCAGATCTGTTTGTATTTTATATAATGTGGCTTATTACATGTTATGGTCACCCATAAATTTGGTTGAATCTGCCAGACGGCATACGATTATTTCAATAATTGCATCTTCCTTGAAAATCATACTATTTTTATTTTTAAGAAATCTTAACGATGATATTAAGCTTCTCTTATCTCTAGTCGTTTTTTTACTTTTTCATTTTAGCAATGCTAGAAGGATGTCGGTCATTACACAAAGAGGCATCAAAGAAATTTGAAGAAGACATCCGGAAAAAGGGACTTAAATAATGAAATTAATTTTACAGCAAAGAGTGACTCAAAATATTGTCAGTCTGCCACGATCAACATCTGAGATATATTTGAAGGACAGTTCAACCGACTGATATCAAGTGTGCATTTATTGAAATCATGATTATAATTTATCGCTGCCATATCAAAGTCCACCATTTAGATCTACATTGAGCCACATTCACGACTGAATCATGTTTATACATTCTTTTTGTATGATGTTATAAGTGTAATGTATGCAGGGTATTTTCGTAACTAGGTAAGGCCTTAGGGATTTTCCTTCATTTTTAACGTCTCTAGAAGTGTGTCATTCATTTTTGTACTCAAATATAGTAGAATATCTAATGTATCTAAGAATTTTCCTTTCTAGATTGTTCTTGCCTTGATACAATGATATAAATTGACATGTGCAGATGAAAAAGATGCACAGTCCTGTTAGTTTTCATTGAATGAACCTAGAAGGTATTAAATTGTCTTGATGTGTTGTGAAAACTGACAATAACATTTACTCGGCCTGCTTTTCAAATTCATTGAAACAATTGACACCAACAAACAACAGGTTAAAGACTAGATTGAAATTGTTTAAGAACAGCATCTACAAATATTTACTGTTCTATTTTCTGTTTAGATACTGGAAGATAGCTTATTTTTTAGTTTTAGCAAAATTATCCAGATTGAGTGAATGTATAGAATGTTAGTTTTATAAAATATCGATGGCAATGGCTGCCTTAAATTGTTCAGTTCCATTTGTTGGATCTTACAATAAGCCAAACGGTATGTTTTGAATTTGATCTAACTGTTTACAGTTTGTCTATGTAGCATTTTGCGAGAGTGCAGCAAATGAAGCAACAAAAGAGTCTAGTTTCAATAGAATGAAAGACGTAGCGAGGGTCTTTTTAACAGCTTTAACATAATTTCTAATATTCTAAATCTTTGTAATCTCAAAACATAGATTTGATTCTGACCTTCATTCAGATTATTTTTGGACTTCATGAAGTTTATTTTATATATTTCTGTACTGACCTCATGATCAATTAATCTGTGATATTCAAAGAAGGATTTGCTGCAAAAAATCTTTTGTATATTTGTAATAAATAAACTATCAGTACACACAGTGAATTATTGCCTGTTGAGTCTTTGATGTATTAATTTTTCTCACTTTTCTTTACTCAGTGATCAATTGATTTGAAAGGAAAGGAAATCAAGGTTGGCTATTATTATCTAAAGCGATGTTGACACATTTCACGTGAGGTTTACACCATAATATCGCATGTCCTATCAAAGTCAGCTAGCACTATCCATCACATAAGAAGAGGAAGTTACTGAGCAGCTTCTGATTACACAATTAAGGAGTGATTTAATGGAAGAAAGCATATAATTTCCTCCTTCAGTTTGTATTATCCCTAATAATCTACACTATTCATGGTTGCCTCTAATGACCCTGACGACTTATCCATTCAAGAGCTTTATTTAGTCTAAGTCCCAATACAGTATTGTGCAGTAGTCAGATATAAATGGATTTTTTAAGATTTATTGTTACTACTTTTAAATTCACTTTTGATGTTTATCGTCATAGTGAGATATCTGAATTTTTTAAAGGACGTGGCTCCAAAACTGAACATCGATGAAAATAAAACCCATTCGAGTATATAGAGTGAATAAAATACTTTGGTGCATGACTTCTACATTTGTGATGGCAGCATGTATCAACTGAGAGATCCAAAAGAAAGTTGTGACCAATATCTAGTGGCTGATCCCATGTCCTGCAGTAAATAAAAAGTAGTTGATACTGATCAAATCATGTCAAAGCTCGGACTGGAAGTAGGCAAGGCAATGCAAGATTGCTGCATAGTAAATTAAATGATAAAGATGTTAAGGACCATCAATGTCTTTAGCATGCAATATTGTACTTATGACATGAGTGAAGCAAATGCTCAATTAGTGAAGCAAATGCTAAATGAGTAAATTGTCAATGAGTAAAGCAAATGCTCAATGTCAATGAGTGAAACAAATGCTCAATGAGTGAAACAAAACCTCAATGAGTGAGGCAAATGCTACATGAGTGAAGTAAATGCTAAAGGAGTAAAGTAAATGCTCAGTGTCAATTGGTGAAACAAATGCTCAATGCCAATGAGTGCAACAAATGCTCAATGAGTGAAACAAAAATTCTCAATGAGTGAAGCAAACACTAATTGAGTAAAGTAAATGCTCAATGTCATTGAGTGAAGCAAATGGTCAATGTCAATGTGTGAAGCAAATGCTCAATGTCAATGGGTGAAACAAATGCTCAATGTCAATGAGTGAAACAAATGCTCAATGAGTGAAACAAAAATGCTCAATGTCATTGAGTGAACCAAATGCTCAATGTCAATAAGTGAAACAAATGCTCTATAAGTGAAGCAAATGCTTAATATCAATATGTGAACCGAATGCTCAATCAGTGAAACAAAAAATGCTCAATGTCAATAAGGAAACAATTAATGCTCAATAATTTAAACAAATGCTCAATAAGTGAAGCGAATGCTCATTGTCAATAAGTGAAACAAATGCTCAATAAAAGAAGTAAATGCTAAATGTCAATACGTGAAACATATGCTCAATAAGTGAAGCAAAAGCTCAATGTCAATAAGTGAGACATATGCTCAATGAGTGAAGCAAATGCTAAATGAGTGATACTAATCCTCATATCATAACTAATGGCCATTAAAAAAGATATTACACCAAACCTCTTCAGCATGGATACATCATTAATCATATTCAAGGCTTTAGACGTGAAATACTTTGGTTTTTGCTGGGTCTTTTAAAAAAAATTAATTTAGTTTATTTGTGCCTTTACTTTTGTCTTTCTGTGTTTTCTGTCAGAATGTTTCAATCTTTCTAATTTGATTTCACCCCAGCAATTAGTGTGTGGGCCCGACTTGCTGGGAGGTGTGAGAATGCACACTTTTATTCACACCTTTAGTGTTAGCGAAAAGCTTGGGATGTTGCTTCCATGTTTTTCCTGCCACCTACCTTGCCTTTAGATAGGGCTAGCGGAAGTTTCATATTCTCCTAAGGTCACATAACGACGTAGTTCTTGATGGCATTAGTTGGACAAATGACCTACGTAGTGTTGATGATGGTGGCCCTATAAAAGCATTGGCTCATTAAAAAGTCATTAGAGGGGAATAGTGGAAGGAGGAAATCATACTTCAAATACCTGGTAGGATATAATCTAGCTTGCTCTGCCTCCCGTTGTTCGAGACCATAAAGGATTCAGCAAATTTTGAAGGTCACAGTAAGATATTTATTAAGTAGGCCTACCGTACATGCGATGATCTGATCCTCATCATCATCGTCGTCATCATCATCATCATCATCATTTTTATCATCAGGCCTCACCAAGTTCTTATTTTTACAAGTGTCAAGTGTCCGGAGTGTCTGCTCGTAGGGAGAAGCCGGGGCTCTGTCAGTGTATTACTATTAGTACCGGCATAAATGTTAGCATGAGTATTACGATTACTATAAGTGCATGTAGTATTAATACTGGTTAACGCCGACGATGCTGTTCTACCGGTGCCCAAAGAAAGGCCCGTGACAGTGGGATCCACAGGGGTTCCTTGAAGTCAGATGCCTTTGAAAAACTGTATAATCAAATCAACGGTGGATTGTTCTCAGTGATTTGGGAGGCCAAAAGAACGATCTGTCGAAGTTCAAGACTCATTGAGACTATTGCGTCTCCCTGACAAGAAATAAATACCTTTCTCATGGGCGGAAACTGCATCTCCGATTGACACTGGAGGTCTGGGAAAGTTCAAGACACAACGATATTCTATAATGTCTCTCTGATAGAAGTTAAATATCTGTCTTATGGGAAAATAAAACTGAATCTCTCGTCGACACTGAGAGGAATTAAGAGGAAGGAAAATGCAAAGAAAAGTAGAATTAGTAAGTCCCGACATCTCGTATTCTTATTGGCCACAACCAGCTCCAAGCATAAACAAATAAAAAAAAAAGTAAGCAAACAGTATCTGACCCAAGAATACCAAAGATGTTCAGTGATTGTTTATGAATCCCTTGTTTCTGTTCGTAGAAATAATAACAATAAAATTTGCTTTCTTAGACCTTCAAAAATTTGAAAAATTCCAATGTGTTGAAGGCATCGATTGCCTCCGGAGTTGGTCTTTAGGACTTGCAAGTAATGGATATGGGGGCAATGGCCTGATGACCAAAAGGCAGCAGATTTGATTTTCACTACATGCATTTTCTCCTCAAGCAAGAATATTTATCCCTGAAAATAGGTACAGCTTTGGCTGGAAAAGCACTCTGCATCCTATCCAGAGAGGGATGGATAAAGTCTGTATGTTTCTTGCTCTAAATATAGAGATATATTTGGCCAAATGAACTGATCTGCTTGAAAACAACTACTATTAATTGATAAGAGAAAAAAAATTCATCAAAATTTGAGTCCCCAGGTAAAGTAGTATCAATTACTGAAAATTGTAAGGCAAATGACAGAACTAAGGCCCGAGCTAGCTACCATTGCAGTTGGTTTGAGGAAAAAAAAAAGTTGAATTCCCTGGGATTACTGTCATGGTAGTCTCAGTGATGCAATAAGGGGTCATTTGTTGTAATCCCGGCCGTCAGTGAGTTAAAAAATAATATCAAAGTCCCTTTCTACCTCATTGGACAGAGTGCTTTTGTACACAATGAGTGGTAGAAAATCCTGGGTGGTTATCAAGGTGCCCACTTTGGGGCTTGACGGCCTTTATCTATTTGTTATGTGTTTTGGTTTAGAGAGATGATATTTTTTTTGTCTGTAAATCATCTAGCCGTATTGACTTTTAGTTACTTATCTTGTTTATATATTCTGCTTACTGTTTAGTTTAAATGCCTGTTCCCTTTTCGGCAACTTCTTCTCCTCTTCTGAAAATCTTGTCTACTACATCCATTCTTTGTCTTATTTTTAACCAGTTGTCTGTAGCTGTTCCTATTTATTTCAATCTGAAGAAAGACATTGGTAGGAAATATAATATGTGTTGTCCTCTCTTGCTTTTGAGTGACTCTAAGCTTTTATAGTTCCACAGACTCGATTTAGTATTGCAGGTGCCTGTCTAGCTTAGCTTTGGCACTTTAAGGCCTTCTTCATATTATAATCAAATTGTTTGTTATAACCTGTTTGATATAATTAATGTATGGATTTTTTTGAAAACCTTTTCTTTCCCGTACTTAAATTATAATTTGCCGTCCCAAGATTAAATATCAAATTTTTTTATCAGAAAGATATTTACGCTACCACAAATCAGCCGTCCTATGATGAAGAAAAATGATGAATGCTTGAGATAAAAAATGTCTGGTCTGGTTCGTCTCAGTTCTGTTAAACTGTCTTGTATCTTCCCTGCTCTTCCTATTCTTGAACCAGTTGAATGCTTGCTTTGATTTTCATATTTTTTTAAGATTCTGCTTCTAGTTTTGTCTCAGTGTTTTATTTTGGTGTTTTTTTTAAGGCGTTCTTTTGATTGTTTGTTGTACTTTTGTGGGATTGTTTTAATAAATTGACTGTGGCTTTTGTTTTAATTTACTGGTTCTTTATTTAGATGGGGGTTGGGACGGGTTTAGTGTCTATGTTTGGTCTGTGTGTATATGTAAGACAGTTTGGGGGATGGGGGCGGGGGTTCAGCTGTGACAAGTTTTTTTTTTATCTTTAT
>JAOWAY010431127.1:0-13821 GCA_028565895.1 Goniobranchus geometricus | reverse complement strand
CAAAAAAAAAAAAAAAAAAAAAAAATACAAACCTTGTATGATGACCATTCAATTGGTTCATGAACACCGTCACAACCCCACTTTTTGTTATAACCATCAAAATGGAGCTGGAAAATAAAAAAAAGACACAACAGTATAAAACTAAGGAACAAAAAATAATGTCTAATTGTATGTTCAATTTCAAAGGAGTCAAACAAGGATGACGCATGTCAGGCTTTTTATTCCTTCTGATCATAAGTTGGGCCATGAGATTGAGACAGAACATGAATGAAAAGAGGAACTGTGCCAGATGGAATTCAAAATCAGTTCTTGAAGAATAGGATATACTAGCACTTCTGTCTTTCAAATTTGATGACCTACAAGACAGGATTAAGCGATTTGAAGGAAATACGAAAAGAGTAGGACTCGAGCTAAATGAAAACAAACTCAAAGATGAAGAAGAACAGCAGGAGAAATGATACGGTATACTGAAAGTAGGGCAAAGGAAGGTGGAAGTTATAGAAAGCTTCTCATACGTAGGGAGCTACAGTCAGATGGAACCATGACTCATCTCCAGAAAAGGCTAGCCCTAGCCAGCGCAGCACTCTGTATGCTATCCAAAGTAGTGTATGCTACAGACATCAGCAGGAAGACCAAAGTTGCATTATTCAACACCCTTGTTCTATCAGTGCTGATGTATGGCTGCAAAATGTGAAAATTAATGAGAGGCAAAGAAGAAGAACATGACACCTTCGAGAACAAATGCTTGAGATGAATCTTCAGGATAAGATGGCAGCAACGGATAAGCAACAAGAGAATCTTGGATGAATCTTGGTTTACAGGAACTGTAAAAGTCAGCAGTGAGGGGAGAGGAAGGTGGTCCTGGATAGACCATGTTCTCAGGAAACATCCCAATCATGACTGTGCTGTTGCCATGGGATGGACACCAGAGGGAAGAGAAAGAAGAGGGTATCTTAAGACAACATGGCGCAGGATGGTGGAGATGGAAAGAAACAAAGAGGGATGACCTTCATGGGAGAGGATGAGAGTGACAGCAAAAGACAGACTACAAAAACAAACAATGGAAGGAACATGTCAGAGCTTTACAGACCTCCCAAGTCTCCCCATTTTCCGGGAGTCTCCCCGTTTTTTGCTCAAAACCCCTCCCTCCCCACATCAAAATCTCCCCGTTTCCCAGTTTGGCTGAGGATTTGGGTCCCGAAACAAGACAAATCTGATGGTTCAAATTTCAAATCAGTCAAGTTCACGAAGGCCCAACCCAGGCGTAGTCTAATTTTTTCCTTTGTTGATGGATGAAGCCTGTTCAATACTGGTCTGTAAAAAAGAAAAATACTTAAAACACTAAACTAGCTTTTTTAAAACTTGAATATACGCACAAGCTGATGAATTAAATTTACGATCATCTCCCCGGGTTTCGTCAAATCTCCCCTTATTTTCAACAAATCTCCCCATGTCTGAAATTGAGAAGTTGGGAGGCCTGGCTTGATGAACCTGCTAGCATGAGGAGGATTACTGTTAAGGTAAGGTGTGTTCAAAGTACAATGTGATCCTGGGTAGAAAGTTGCTTCTCCTTATTAAGTGTAGCAGGATGGAATCTCAGGCCAAAACAGTTGTATTGCAGGAGCCTCTTATGAGTGTCATGATAAGTAAAGCAAACATGAAATATTCCCATATGGCATATAAGTCTATGCCATTTGTTTATTCTTACATTGGCTGGTTCTTGTAGTACTGCTACAAGACAGGGAGGGGGAGTCATAATAAACATAATAATAATATCATCATTTATATAGCTTTTTAACATGAGGTCTTGAAGCACTTTAAAATTGCAGAAATATATTCATAATAAGTTTCCTAAAATATGTAAATGAATAAATAAATAAGCAGAAAATCTGGGATTTTTAATCAATCAATACATAATATGACATATTTTCAACTGTACTATAGATCACACAATCCATTCTCCCCACCCTGTTCATCGTAAGTGTACAAGTATTTCTTAAAAAGATATGTTTAACGATATTTCTTAAACCCATCATCTCTTGCTATCTGTCTTGTAAGTGATGGCAAAGTATTCAAAGCGCATGGACCAAATTGCTGAAGGCTTTGTCATGGTAGCGCTTTTAATTTTGTTTAGAGATAAGAGGAAATTTGATCCGTGCAATCTTAATTATCTTGGTGAGTCATAAGGCCCTACAATTTCTTTGAGATAGGCAGGTGCTGTTGGTTTCAATGAGAGATAACAAAGTAAGGCAGTTTTGTATTGAACCCAGGCCTTAAGTAAAAAAAAATAAAAAATTTCTCACTCTATGATCATCCCCAAGGGGAAATCGGTCTTTAGGCATAAAACCGAAAACTGAGCGCGAAAAAATTTGCCCGAGGGTTAAATCACAATGCCGCTACCGTAAATTGAGCAGCAACCTTTTGGTTGTGAGCCCAACCCACTACCGACTATTCCACCATGACAGCAAAGTCTTCAGCATTGTATACAAAAGCTTTTTCTGGGTGAATCTTAAAGTAAATTTAAAAGAATACCTAGAATTGTCATCAAGCACAAAATAGTTTATGAAGTGGATGAAATCTGAAAGACAAATCATAAACAAGTAATGTTCAAATACATCCTTATCCTGTTTATCACTACTGTTTATACAAAAATTCACTTTTCACTTCAAACATTGTCCAAGCTTCAGTATCTATCTTGATGAAAAATCAAGATACCGCTAAATAAAAAGAATTATCCAACCATCACATTCTGTGATGACAAAGAATGGCTGATTTGAAAAAAAAAAATGATATGGTGATTTCAGAATCCAAATTGCCAAAGGATTTGTGCTTAGGTTTTATAGACCTTGTGATGAAAAATATAAATGAAATCTTTCCACAAATATGACCATTTGAATTATTTGTACAAGTTGATGAAGTGCCTTCATTGATTTAATTTTTTTCAAATTGAGGTCAAAGTTTAAATCCAGTCATAATGGAAGCAATTTGATAGATTCCTGGTTGTGTTAACCAATTGCTCAATAAAAGTACTTTGAATTATGACTCACAAGCTCACACAAAGATTTCATGTAGGAACTGATGAATATAAAAGGAATTAAATGTAAATTATGAATATCTAGAAACTCATGCTACTGTCAGTTAAGTTAAAAGGTACTATTTGATAGCAAATTAGAAAATAAGTGAAAAGAATTCATATGACAGCCAACAATTGACAAGATTATACAGTGAACAACAAAAGCAATCAAATCAAAATTGCTTTAATAGCAGAAAATTTCCTTTCGAATGGTCACCTCATTCTCTAGGTTTAAATTCACTAAATTTCATTCTTTGGACTTTCTGCAAATTTTCTTAGACAATGTTTTAAAGAATTTTTCAATAATAATCAGTAATTAGAAATTTGCCTTTAAATTGTCATATTTTCATTGTTATGTGTATTTGAGTATTTGAGGTGGATATTTTTAGATGACATTGTCTTTTTCTTCCCTGGGCTGAATTTTTAGTGTACCATATTTTGATCTGAGTGTTTTTGTTGTTCAACAGTTATAAGGATTTTGCCTGTTTCTATGTTTTTTGGACTCGGAATAGACATTGTTTAGAATACTACCAATATTCAGTAAATCAGAAGTGAGATGTTTCTAAGTGTAAGACAGGAGAACTGGCATGAATTGATAACTTACATGTTCAAGAACAAGTCCCAGACCTGGTGCTATTGGAATATCAACCTGTTAAATAGAAATTTATCCAGCACAAAGTCATTAGCAATCCATATTCGGTCAAATAAGATCTCATTATTACTAAGACTGACAAATGAATACTTTACAGTATCGGTGCCTTAACAAGCCGTCTAAGAACACGGTCCGCCTTCCTGCATGTTTTTTCCAGACAACAGAATTTTTTCTATATAAATTGGCCCCTTAACAACAATCCCCGGTCCGGCTAACAACACGATTTTGAACAGACAGTTTTCTTTCTAATTTGACAAAATTGATTTCATTTTGTCACAGCCTTCCAACTTAATGCACAACATTTCATGTTTTCTGATTAAACCATAAATCTAGCTTTTATTTGGCGTTAAAAGAGATGTTCAAGCACTTGCCAAATGGATAGCTGTCTTTCTGCCCTTGTGGACAAAGCAATGATCCCTGTCCAGCTGGGTAGGCTGTTGACAAAAGACAAGGCCCTACCAGCCACAACCTGACAGACGGAAAAGAGCCTTTCTATCCACCTGGACAAAACATACAATGATCACTGTGTGGATGGGTAGGTCATCAACAAATGACGTGGCTCTACTTGCTAGAAAGCGAGGCATAATGTTGCAGAGATGTGACGACAGAGAAAACAAGGTGTTAACACTGATACGTTTTCTTAGTCTTTTATCACTCAATGAAAGCCAAAACACTGAGTCAATTAAATGAAAGACATGCATCTCACCAATGTAGTGATGCTGAACTAGGAGTCTTTCCTTGATTCGTTATGTTTGGTCAGATTTGAGTGACTAGGCTTTGGCTCCACCCCTTCATCCACAAGGCTACACATTCTTTTTTAGCATGTGGGGACTGACAGGCTTGGTAAGAAATGAGTTCATTAGATTTGATCATTTGTGGGCTTGTATTTGATTGGTTGTTAAAATGAGAGAATGGGACTCTCGAGTAGAAAATCTAGATATATAGAATATGTCCCTTATAGTAAGTTATAGTCTGTCTATGTGCACGATCCATCTAACAGCATGATATTTCAATCTCTGCAAGGGCCTGTTCTTAGTACTGTACCAGTATTTAAAACACTGCATTAATATCTAAGAACAAGTTTTTCAGCCATGCGAGAACATGCAGTTAGAAAAATCTTATAATATTTTAGTCTGGTAGATCTACAGGATAGATGACTAGTACGGAAAGCTTTTGCATTCATTCAGCCTGTGAAGCCTAAATTTTTGCATTTTTTCCTCTCTCTTCATCAACCTGATGTAAATGATTCCTTATTTCCCAATAAATCAGGCTAAATGAACTCGTTGGACCTACAATGGAAGATCCAATCCAAGAAAAATTAAAACTGTAAATTTGCTTGAATCCAGAGATATCAAATTTCCAGTTGCGGTCAGCATTACAGGAATACCTAAATACAGTAAGCTCCAGCCAAATATCTGTAAAAACATTTTGTCTTGTGCAAAGAGACTTTACAAAATTTGGTTTTCTACTTGTGCCCCAAACAGGCAACAATATCCCCAAACTCCAACAGTTTTTAATGATTCTGTCTTCAAGTATTACCAGTTGATACTCCTTGACTCATCTCAGATTATTCAGAGACAAACCCTTTACTGGTACACATGTGTAGGCATCATCTCTGCATATGTGTTAACTGTGCATACACAATATTACTATGACAATGCTACAATTTCTTCTTGCCTGGGCTCTGGTCACACTAGAACTTTCTTTCCTAAGTTAGGTTGCCTAAAGGCATCACGCGTCATAAGCCAGACAGAATGTGATTATCAACTCTCTCTCTCTCTCTCTCTGTCTCTGTCTCTGTCTCTCTCTCTCTCTCTCAAATTAATGTAATTCCCTTTTAGTTTTACATTAACTTTCACACAGAACAATGTGGAGTCTCTCTTTTTCTTTTCTTTTCTTCAGTTGTCATTTTTTACAGAGATAACAAGATCTAATGTCATTTCATACAATGACAAAAGGATAAAAAAGAAATAACAATTGCATTGAAGATAAAGAGGGCATGTAAAAAAGTAAAAAGCTCTAATGACCATCATAATAAATCTAATAATGAAAATTTCTTTTTTAATCATCATAATCATTACTATAAAATGGTTGTAGAAATCTATATTTACCTTTTCCGACTGCCAAGCTGCATCTATAGCTGATTCGCTACAATATCCTCTTACAATGGCGATTGTTAAACCTTCAAACATTGACAGATTCAGAAAACTTATACAATTAGGAATATTAAAGCAGCTTTTGAGACATCAATCATGATTTAAATTAATAACTCTGGTTTTTCAAATTTAACAACAAAGATGCATGAGGGTTGTTTTTTTTGGTTGTTTACAATATAATTGTACATTGAATTACATTTTTAAAAATGTTTATAAATGAAATCAAAATCACATGTTTAACATTGTCATTTATGCGCACAATTAAAAATCATTTCATGCATAACACATTTTGTTCTAATCTTTAATTTAACACTCTTATCTTTTTCTTTTTTTTTATGAATAAGTGATTAGAATGAAGGATGTTTCTGACAATTGGTTTACATTTCAAAAACAGTGTAAACCCTCAGTACACATAATTCTCATATCACTTTTGTCACATGACTAAAAAAAAGTAACTGCTTATTTACATTCTGATATTACTGAAATTTGACATAAATAATGAACTCATTACTGTTTCACATATCTAGTAAATTTCAAGACGATATGTTCCAACAATACCATAAAGACATTTCAGAATATCTGAATTACATATATATAACATGTCATGGCAATGGTGTGAGGGGCTCAAAATTATGACATGAATTTTCCGGCCACATATGATTATGATAAGGATCGTTCCCTGAAAGTGATAGATAGAGAAATCAATCATTTTTTCTTTTTAATCATGTACATCTACAATATGACAAGTCTTCATACACGTGAAAGATTTTATGTCTATACCATCAGACCTGAATCCACTCACCAATCATTTTCCGAATCTGATGTAACATGAAGCTTTGGCCTTTCACTCGGACTGTTACAAACTCAATGCCTTCACGGATATATGGGTCAGAACACTAAAATGGATGAACAATAAAAACATACTTATTAAATTCAAAAACTGTGTTACAATGAAATATTGATATAAATTAAGCAAAATAGAGTAAAATGTCTCAAGCTGCCTCCATATAAGAGTAATAATAATAAACTAAAATGCAACCCGCATTCATCAAACTTGCTGGGCCACAGATATACATGTAATTCGAGGAACTGTGCTCGGGGACAAAGAAACTACCCTTATAGGGTACTTACTGGGCATTTCATATCATTTCATTATATACAGAGTGATCTTTTACCGTCTTATACAACCATACCCATAGATTTGCAAAAAGAATGTGGCAAAGGAAGAGAGAGAGAGAGAGAGAGAGGGAAAAACACAAAACAAGAATAAAGTAAAACAAAACAAAAAACTTTGTGAAGACCCAAACAGTGAGCAATATAGTATTATTAATGCTATAAGTAAGTAAGCCTTCGCACTACTTTTTATAAGATGTATGTGTGTGTGTGTGTGTGAGTGTGCGTCTGTGTGCATATATGCGTATGTGAGGAAGAGTTTCGGCACTGTTCGATCTAGCCCATATGGGCTTGTGGTTATATTGGGGTAGATGAATCTATTTGATGACTACAGATTTTATAGGTGTGTAAGCCCCTCTGAAGTGGAGTCATTGCAGATGTGAAGCATTTCTAGGCTCTCACTCTTTATGCAACCAGGATAACATCAACCATTGAATAACACCATTGCTCTAGATATACCGGAGAGATCGTAATATAATGGCTGAATGATGCTTTCACTCCGTTCACAGAATAAGGCCCAAATCTTCGAGTATCTCATAATCAAATCATCAAAATGCGCCAAAAAAATCCCGCAAGGCACATCCACTCTGTGTGTGCCTTAAAGATGGTATATGACTAGGCCAATGCGTAGAGATTAAATTATTCGTTTGGGTGTGATTCAAGCCTAGTCACTGACCACACTTCCTGTACAGAGCCAGCGACAAACAAATGCTTGAAATGATATTCACCAATCATTACATCTTACCCAACAAGTCAAAAGACTAAAGACAAAGAGACCCCTTTCTTCTCATGGGGTGTCTATCCTATTTTCATCTTGTTTTAACATTGGCACTATGCTTATGCCATTTTGTAGTGAGTATCCTCTACCGAGTATGCACAGGGCACCCTTGTGTATGCTTTGATTAGATTCAACAGCTGACCAGGGTGTGATCAGCTCGATTGTATGAGAACTTCTTTGAACTTTTGTTCTTGGTGTTATGTCAGCTTTGACATGCCAAACACTCATTGGACAAAGTTATAAATCACTTGTGTTCTCTTCTTGGAAAATTTGTCTTCAACTTCAATCTTCTGGTTTTATCCTTTAGACCTACTTTGAAAAAAGACATGCTTTTATGCTAAGTTGTGGTCTGAAAAGACTGTGTCCTGACCAAAGGCAGTAATTGTAGTGGACCACAACCCAGACCTACAAATGTATAACGTGTTAAATGCCTCTCAGGCATACATGAGCATAGTGAGGGATATCTTTAATCACCAACTAGTGGGTTTTTCAGACAACTGAGAACAGGAAACAATTGCTTGCTCTGGTTGAGCAGCAGATCAATAGAGGAAACCATGAATAGGTTTGAGTTAAGCCAAAAAAGTTCTAAAGAAAATATAGGAAATTACTTGGGACATTATAGTTTGTTCAAGAAATATGTGAATTCAACGAACATGCGTTCCATGAACGCGTGCTGCACTGTACTTCCTTTGTTGGCTTTCAGTTCAAACTCAAGCAAACTGAAATTGAAATGATGTCAGAATGAAGATACATCAATTCTTCCATTTTTCAACAGTCTGAATGATTCTAAAAAGAAATTTCATAAAAGTGTAATTGTATGACATTCTGAGCCTCAACAGACGTTGCATCGATCTGCTTCCAACATGCTTCGTACTGAAAATGAGAAATACAGTCGCCGCTGACTTTTCACAACTGTCAGATTTTAGATGAGCATTTATGGTTATCCTTCCTTGGCGTTTATAGGCCCTTTTTGACTCTACTTGGCCATTTCAACACCAGTTATGTATAAATTTACAAACTGAAAGGGAACCAGAGAGAACACCTCTACTTTTTTTCAATTTAAGCCTAACCGTAGGCTACGGTCTAACTCAGAATATGTGGTTTGTCCGTGCCTGTGATTTATAATTATGACAATGTAAAAACAGACATCTGTATATCTAGTGCTTCAAGAGTATGAGAACATCTTAGCACCTGTTTCAGATACAAAAAGAAAAGGATAAAAACACACCAATTGTGCATCAACAATTTCTACTTATTAATTTGTTTCTTCTTCAAATATTCTGACTGACTTAGTAATACTGAGTGTAAATAATTGCTGAAGCACATGAAACAAAAAAAATGGTGGTGAGTTGTTCAAGCCTATTTAAAATATCTTGACTTGAGGATAATGACAGAATCAAGAAGTCTATTACTTACTGAGCTCGTAAAGGAGGAAATAAGGTGGCAATCTAGATTTGAATGTGGTACTCTGTTAAAGTTTTGCTTTTTGTTTTGTCCGGGATTAATGTTAAGGTTGTTGATTTGGTACATATATCAATTGGTATGTCTGTTAAAGATTCATAAACCAGTAATTGAAAGTGACAGAAATAGAAATAGATTAACAGTGGATAATTGACACAATTTGGGACATTCACCTTATAATATCTCCTCCAACTTCAACAAAGGCATTTTAATGATTTTTTGTGAATGTCCTGGCTGTAAAGTCACTGCACCTTAAAACTGATGGAAAACATACTTTTTGTTTAAAAAAATTGTGTATGACTAATGATTACACTACAAAGTGAAATAATTAGGAGAAGTACAAAAGATGAAAACATATCTACCTCAAAACTTATGATGTATCTTGAAGCAGACGCCTGCTCATATTTCCTGAAATAAATTACATGGAATGGATTAAATCTAGATATTAAAAAATTATCATTAATAATAACAATAATAATATACTACTACTACTACTACTACTGTTTACAATAATAATAATAATAATAATGATAATAATAATTTTAAAAAAATAACAATAATGATTGTAAAGTACATTTATGTTGAGCCAACATATCAGATATACTGGAGACTATGCAACATAACAAGAAGTGTGACTTTACCAGTGTCTCTATGTTATACAATGTGCTCGCAGCGTATTGAGCTTGGTGAGACCTACTTACATACATCATGGTAAACAAAGCAATTGTAGGACTGTATCGTGCAGAGGTTGTATTTTAGAATTTTTGAATATGACCAGGAGACGGATTTAAGTGGCTTTATGAAGTTAAATGTCAAAACCTAAAAGAAGTAGATCTAGTTGCTGAAGAAGTCCCTTGATTTTCTATAATGAACATTTATGAATAACAATTGGAAACCTGCTTTAAATTTCAAAGCCCATGAAAAACTTGTTTCTACATATTATATAACATTGTTGTATCAAGGACTCTTGAACCTTTAAAAAAAACAAAACAATAGTAATGATGATGAAAATAATAACAATAGTAATAAGGTACGTATACATTGGTTAGATCTAACTGTTGACATATAATGTAATTTTACTTGAAGACTCAATGCGATCTACCGAAACACACAAATAAGAACATAGTTAAATCGTCATCTGAAAATAACAATCTAAACAAAAAAGCGATAAAATTTAGATAAATAGATAAATACATAATTACGTCCAATGACATTGTAGAGATTGATGGAAAAATATTGCTAATATAATGATGTTATGTATGAACAAATGATCATATGTTAGCCTTCATAACAAATTAAAATAGTATGCATAAAATAACCATGCATAATTCATACACGTATTGGTAAAAGACCACAATGAATCCTAAATATAATTCACCTAGATTCTTTAAGGAAAGAAATTATTTTGTTGCCTCATAAATTGAAATATAAAAAATTCATGGAAAAGAAATGTTATGACCTTTCAAATTAAATTTATCAACCTATCAGCAAGTTTGTAGTCAAGCCATTCAATACAAATCGGACAGATAATATAAAGATATGCCAATATCTTCCCAAACTTTGCAATAAAACATTGGTTTAACTGCATCTAATTTAATATCAGGATCGCAAGTCGTTGGGGGGCATGTAAGGTATTTGCGTAGATGAGGCAATATCCATTGTTAACTAGTGAAGTTTTATGGTGAAGTGAATGATCTACATAAGTGTCCATCAGGGAGTTGCATCCCTTGTTACAAATAACGTAATCTCTCTTATCTGTCCCAGCAGCTTTTCACAGCAGCAAATAGCAAACTTCGGCCGCAAAATTTACGTTAGCCGCAAATTTTTTGTCTGGGCGCAAAAAGCCACAAATTTCCCCCATTTTTGCCAAATAAATGAACGATTTGTTGTTATTAAATGTTAAAATGAAAAAACCCAAAAAATTTTCAATACTTCATCAAGTACTGTATAGCAGTATAACAAAAGGCAAAGAATTTGATATTGGAGGCATTCATCCCATGAACAGTCAACTGCCGATTGTTTTATATATTACGAAAAGCGTTATACAACCACTGTAACTCTAGACAGTTATGGAACTCTCCTGTCAGTATGTTTGAAAGAGTGTAACTCCTCTTGAAGCTTTACATAGAGAAAGTAGATGTTTTTCTAACAGAGACAGAAGCCTTCAAAAGTCGCCAATTTTTCAACACAAATTCAAAACATCGCAGCAAGAATAACAACTTTAAATAAAAGGAATGCACATATAACGCCTACTTTAAAAAATCTACAACGGTTACCGGCGCAATTCAGAATTGATTTTAAAATTTCATTACATACATATGCAACTGTCTAAATAATTTGTCACCTGAATATCTCTCAGAGCTTGTTAAACTTTACCAACCTAATCGTATCTTAAGATCATCCCAGGCACAGCATTCAGTAGTACCACCACTAAACTAGTTTTTAATGATAGGGCCTTCAACATTTATGCCCCATGTCTGTGGAAATAAGCTCAGTTTTAATACCAGAACAAGTTCCGACCAGGACACTTTTAAAAAACAGCTGAAGACTGAATTGTTCTCTCAGGCTTTTAATGACTGAATTTGACTCTTTTACTGTCAGTGCAATATTATGATTTTCAAGTGCTATTGGGTATCTGCTTTTGATATATTTCTCTTTTAAATTTAAGTATTTCCTTGACTTTCAAATATCTTTTAACCTTTATGCTCTCTCAATATAGCTTTCCTCGTTTGTCTTCATTATTTTTTCTATCAAATTGTGATATACTCTTTAACTTTCTATGTTTTAGTTAAAATATGTATGTCTTAAAGTAGGTTCTATTTTTGTTTTTAACTGTACGATTGTAAAAAGTCAATGAGCACTTTGTAAACTGGAAATAAGGCCCTACATATAAATATAAATCATAATTATTATAGAATCAATACCTGTTTTTATAAAAATAATATCTTTCCATGACTTTCATCATATTTTTTTAGTACATGTCTCACAAATTTGTGTATCTTCTGTCAATACTGACAGCGTCATCCAAATGCCCAGTTTGTAAAAGGGGTGGGGTGGGAGCCAAGCTAATATATACATATACATAGGGTGAACAAAAAGAACATGCCCAACTTTAAAAGCCAATTTCACCGTAGATTATATTCATTAATTTACAAAATTCTGTGGCAGGTAACTAGAACAATTAAATCTACATACAAGATGAGCAGATTTCAAAAGAATCAATTGATATATATATAAGATATATAAATACAATTAATTTAGAGTGATGGGGGGGAAAAAAATCCAATAGCAAGCAAAACAAACTCATTTTATCATCTGGAGATTGCACCTGAGTGATCAGTTGAGCGCTATCTTCTTGGATTACCAGTAGGCCACCTATCTCAATTTCTTCTTCCAGGTTGATATAGCTTTTCTTGTATCATTTAAAGTTATTTTGTCCCAAGACATTGGAATCTTTTGTCTTAGAGAAATTCCGCTGTGAAAGATTCTTGAACAGCCACGCCTCTCTTCCTGCTTCTCTATTGCAAGAGCTTCAATGAAAGTTTTATCAGATGAGCTCAAAATCTTTATTAACCACCACAAAAACCAGGCCCCAACTTTTTATTACCACCCCATGAAATGAATCCCTCTTTATGTCGCAGGATTGGCTAGACTATATATTACATGGAATTTCTTATAAAAATTCACCAGGGTTTATTCTCAGCTGGGCTGAGAACAGCAATGGTAGCCTTAACCTTCTGTGACATGCAGATAGCTAGAGAATGACAGCGTAACGCCATTGGCTGAAAAAAAAACAACCATCTTGTTTTGCTTTTGATCTCAGCAGGGAGGAAATGCGCCGCTGGTACCATAAATATCAGCCAACTGCGTTTAGTTGTTGATCTATAGCTATCCGCATGTCTGATGCAATGCAACCAGTGCATTTCCAAGGTATACGTATCAAGGCTGAGCGGTAGCGCATTCAGCAAAACAGTAAGGCAGGCTGAGACACAAGAGGCTAAGATGCAATGGAACGCCTTGGTCTTTCTTTCTCTTGGGTTTAGTTATATTCCCTGGCTGTGAAATCTTTCTACATGCACATCTATGGTGTATTTTTGGAAGCATATCCCATAATATAGATCTAGGTGCCAACAAGCATATACCCTAAAGACGTGTAAACACAACCATGTGGATTCTTTAAATTAGAATTGTGATCTTGTGACACGGCGGTATTTCCGCAAGATATTTGATTCCACCCCCACTGCCGACTCGAAAAACCAAGGCTCGTGGCATTGAGGGAAAATTGCTGCAATGGATAGAAGTATTTCTCAATGGCCGCACACAGCAAGTATTTGTCAATGGATGCAAATCAGAAGAGGCACAAATCACAAGTGGAATCCCCCAAGGCAGTGTCTTAGGCCCCATACTATTCATTATCTATATCAACGACTTGCCATGTCAGGTACAGAGCAAAGTTCGTATATTTGCAGATGACACCAAACTATTTGCCCAGAGCAATGAACAGAATGCCCGAGAGACCCTCCAGGAA
>JAOWAY010431016.1:0-13823 GCA_028565895.1 Goniobranchus geometricus | reverse complement strand
CACACAAACAAACAAAAGAAGAGACGCCTTCCCTAACCACAACACAAACACGCGAACAAGCACAGTAAACAAACCTTTCCCGAACCACAAAGCAAATACACACAAACAAAAAACCCGACCCTTTCCCCAACCATAAAACAAACACATAAACAAACAAAAGAAACAGCCTTGTCCGCAACCACAAAACAAAGAAACAAAAGAAACAACCCGAACTACAAAACAAACACACAAAGAAAGAAAAGAAAAAACCCCTTCCCATCAACAAAACAAACAAACACACACACACACAGACACAAAAAATAGAATTAAAAGGTTCACCTCCCCAACCACACATCAAGCACACAAACAACAAAACAATTGAAAGGTCCCCTTCCCCACCCACAAAAGAAACACGCAAACAAACAAAAGAAAGAACCCATAGTCCAAACACAGAATAAACACACAAACAAACATAAAAAAGTACACTTCCCAACCAAAAATCAAACACACAAACAAGCAGAAGAAACAACCCTTTCCCCAACCATAAAATAAACACATGAAAGAAAAAAACAGTCCTCTTCCCAGCACACAAAACAAACGCATAAGCAAATAAAAAAGACCGCTTCCCAACAACGAAACAAACACACAAACAAACAAAAGAAAATACCCCTTCCTCAGCCACAAAACAAACACTCAAACAAACAAATACAAAGTCCACTTCCCCAACCACAAAACAAACACACAAACAAACAAAAGAGACATACCCTTTCCGTCCCCACAAAACATACACACAAATTAACAAAAGGTATCCTCCCTTTCCGTCCCTACAAAACAAACACAGAAACAAACAACAAATAAACGTCCTTTCTGTCCCTCCAGAACAAACAAACAAAGAAACACAAGATACACACCCATTCTGTCCACACAAAAATACACACACGCAAGCAAAAGATATGCACCCATTCCGTCCACACAAAACAAACACACAAACAAACAGAAGAAATACACCATTTCCGTCCCCAGAAAACATACACACAATCATACAAAACATACAAACCCTTTCCGTACCCACAAAACAAACATGCAAAGAAACAAAAGATAAACACCCATTCAGTCCCCACAAAAAAAAACAAAACACAAAAAGACAAAAGATACACAAGCTTTCCATCCCAACAAAACAAACACACAAACAAACAAATGATATACACCCTTACCGTCCGTACAAAACAACCATAGACACAATCAAAACATACACACCACTTACGTCGACACAAATCAAGGACACAAACAAAGAAAAGATACACACCCTCTCCATCCCTACAAAACAAACATACAAACAAACAAAACAGACACACCCTTTCCGTCCACACAAAACAAACATACAAAGAAACAAAAGATGCACACCCATTCAGTCCCTAAAAAACACACACAACCTTTACATCCCAACAAAACAAACACACAAACAAACAAAAGATATACACCGTTACCGTCCGTACAAAACAACCATAGAAACAAACAAAACATACACACCATTTACGTCGACACAAATCAAAGACACAAACAAACAAAAGATCCACACCCTTTCCATCCCAAGAAAACATACACACAAATATACAAAACATACACACCCTGTCCGTCGCCACAAAGCAAACATAGAAACAAACAAAAGATTCAAAACCTTTCCGCCCCTACAAATGAAACATACAAGCAAACAAACGAAAGATATTCACCCTTTCCGTCCCTGCAATACAAACCCACAAACAAATAAAAGATATACACCCTTTCCGTCCCTACAAAACAAACACACAAACGGGCAAGAGGTACACACCCTTTCCGTCCCTAAAAACCACACCCTTAAAGAAACAAAAGATATACACCCTTTTCGTCCCCACAATCAAACAAAAGATATACACCCTTTCCCTCCCATCAAATCATACACACAAACAAACAAAAGATACACACTCTTTCCGTCCCTAAAAAACAAACACAAAAACAAACAATAGATATACACCCTTTCCGTCCCCACAAAACAAACACACACAAACAAAAAATACACACCTTTTCCGTTCCCACTAAGGAAACACACACACAAAAAAAAAGATTTAAACATTTTCCGGCCCTGCAAAATAAACACAACAACAAACAAAAAATACAGACCCTTCCGTTATACAAAACAAACACACAAACATGCAAAATATATGCCCCTCAACACAAACAAACAAACAAACAAAAGATACACATCCTTTCCATAAGCACAAAACAAACATACAATCAAACAAACAAAAGCAACACACTTTTTTCGTCCCAACAAAACAAACACACAAACGAACAAATATATACACCCCTACCGTCATACAACACAACCATAGAAACAAGCAAAACATACACACCATTTACGTGCCCACAAATCAATGACACAAACAAAAAAAAACAACAACAAAAAACAACAACAGATCCTCTCGTCCTTACAAAAGAAACATACAAATAAACAAAACATACACACCCTTTCCGTCCCTACATAACAAACACACAAACATAAAAAAGATATACACCTTTTCCGTCCTTACAAAACAAACACACAAACAAACAAAAGATTCACACCCTTTCCGTCCCCTCAAAATAAATACAAAAACAAACAAAAGATACACACCCTTTCCTTCCCTAAAAACATTTATAGAAACAAAGCAAAGATACACATCCTTTCCGTCCCTACAAAACAAACAAAAGATATACGCCCCATCTATCCCTACAAGGCAAAGACACACATGAGCAAAAGATACACACTCTTTCCGTCCATACAAAAAAAAAAACAACACTTAAAGAAACAAAAACTATACACACCTTTCCTTCCCCACTAAACAAATAAACAAGCAAACAAAAGATATACAGGCTTTCCGTCCTTACAAACAAACATACAAAGAAAATAAAGATATATACCTTTTCCTTCCCCCCCCCCCCCCAAAAAAAAAGACACACCACACAAACAAACAAACGATATGCGACCTTTCGGTCCACACAAAACAAAGAGAAAAAGAAACAAAAGATATGCACGCAATCCGTCCACAGAACACAAACAGACAAATAAATAAAAGACATACACCCTTTCCTTTCCCAGAAACCAAACACACAAACATACAAAAAATTCACACCTTGTCCGTCCAAACAAAAAAAAACAAAAAAACCATACAAACAAACGAAAGATATACACCCTTTCCGTCCCCAAAAAAAGAAACACAGAAACAAGCAAGAGATACCCACCCTTTCCGTCCCAACAAAACAAAGACACAAACGAACAAAAAAATACACACCATGTCCGTGCCAACAAAACAAACACAAACAAGCAAAGTATGTGCACCCTTTCCGTCCCCACAAACTAAACACACAAACAAGCAAAATATATGCACCCTTTCCGTCCCTACAACCGAAACATAAAAACAAACAAAAGATATACACCCTTTCCGTCCCCCCCAAAAAACAAACATACAAACAAATAAAAGATACACATCCATTCCGTCCCTACAATAGAAACTCACAAACAAACAAAATATATACACCCTTTCCGTCCTTACAAAACAAACACACGAACGGACAAACGATACACGCCCTTTCCATCCCTACAAAACAAAACCTTAAAGAAACAAAAGATATACACCTTTTCCGTCCCTACAAAGCGAACACACAATCAAACAAAAGATATACACTCTTTCCGTCCCAACAAATCATAAACACAAACAAAGAAAATGTCAACACACCTTTCATCCCTACAAATCAAACACAACAACAAACAGAAAATACAGACCCTTCCGTCCTACAAGACAAACACACAAACAAACAAAAGATATACACCCTTTCCGTCCCCACAAATCTTACCCACAAACAATGAAAAGATACACAACCTGTCCGTCCCTACAAAACAAACACACAAACAAACAATAGATATACACCCATTTCGTGCCCACAAACCAAACACGCCGCTTAACAAAAGAAACAAACCCCTCACACAAACAAACAAAAGATATACACCCATTCCGTCCCCGCAAAACAAACACAAATACAAACAAAATATAAACACTCTTTCCCTCCATACAAAACGAACACACAAACGGACAGAAGATACACAATCTTTCCGACCCGACAAAATAACCACTCAAAGAAACAAAAGATATGCACCCTTTCCGTCCCCAAAAAACTAAAGACACCAACAAGCAAAATATATGCACCCTTTCCGTCCACACAAAAAACAAAAGATATACACCTTGTACGTCCTTACAAAACAAACAAACAAACAAACAAAAGATACACACCCGTTTCCGTTCCCACAAAACATACACACAAATAAACAAAAGATACACACCCTTTCCGTCCCTACAAAACAAACACACAAACAAACAAAAGATAATATACACCCTGTCCGTGCCCTCAATACACCATAGAAAGAAACAAAAGATATACACCCTTTACGTATGCACAAAACAAACACACAAACAAATAAAACATACGCACCCTCTCCGTCCCCACAAATCAAACATACAAACAAACAAAAGCTCCACACACCTTCCATCCCTACAAAGTAAACACACAAACAAACAAAAGATATACACGCTTTCCGCCCCTACAAAATAAACACACAAACAAATAAAAGATATACACCCTTTCTGTCCCCACAAAACAAACTATCAAACTAACATAAGATATACACTCTTTCCATCATTACAAAACAAACACACAAACGGACAAAAGATACAAACCCTTTCCGTCCCTACAAAACAAACTCCTAAAGAAACAAAAGATATACACCTCCTTTCCGTCCCCACAAAACAAACACACAAACAATCAATAGATGTACACCCTTGCCGTCCACACAAAACAAACACATACAAACAAAAAATACACACCCTTTCCGTCCCCACAAAACAAACACACAAAGAAAAATAAGATTTACACATTTTCCGTCCCTACAAAACAAACACAACAGCATACAAAAACTACAGCCCCTTCTGTTCTACAAAACAAACACACAAACAAACCAAAGATATACACTCTTTCCGTCCCAACAACTCATACCCACAAACAATCAAAAGATACACAAACAAACATGATGGGATGTACACCCATTCTTGCCCACAAACCAAACACACCACTTAACAAAAGAAACAAACCCTTTCCGTCCCTACAAAACAAAGACACAAACAAACAAAAGATATACACCCTTTCCGTCCCCACAACACAAACACAAAAACAAACACAATATAAACACTCTTTCCCTCCCTACAAAACTAACACACAAACGGACAAAAGATACACACTCTTTCCGACTCAACAAAACAAACACTCAAAGAAACAAAAGATATGCACCGTCCGCACAAACGAAACACACAAACAAGCAAAATTACACCCTTTCCGTCCCCACAAAACAAACACAAAAACAAACAAAATATAAACATTCTTTCCCTTCCTACAAAACATACACACAAACAAACAAAAAATACCCACCCTTTCCATCCCTCAAGAACAAACAAACAAACAAATCGTACGCACCCTTTCCGTCCCCACAAATCAAACATACAAACAATCAAAAGATCTAAACACCTTTAATTCCTAAAAAATAAACACACAAACAAAAAAAAATATACACCCTTTTCGTCCCCACAAAACAAACACACAAACAAACAAGATATTCACCCTTTCCGTCCCCAGAAAACAAACACACAGATAATCAGAAGAGATACACCCTTGCCGACCCCACAAAACAAACACAAAAAAACCAACAAAAAAAAAAAACATTCACAATCTTTCCGTCTACACAAAACAAGAACACAAACAAACAAGAGATACACACCCTTTCCGTCCCCACGAAGCAAGCATAAAAAAAAACAAAAGATATGCACCCGATCCGTCCACACAAACAAACACATAATACAAATAAAAAATATGTACCTGTTCCGTCCAAACAAAACAAACACACAAACCAACAAAAGATATACACCCTTTCCGTCCCCAGAAGACAAACACACAAACATACAAAGCATACACACCCTTTCCGTCCCCACAAAACAAACAAACAAGCAAACAAAAGATACACACCCTTTCCGTCCCCACAAAACATACACACAAACAAACAAAAGATATACACCGTGTCCGTGCCCTCAACACACCATAGAAAAAACAAAAGATACACAACCTTTACGTATCCACAAAACAAACACACAAACAAACAAAACATACGCACCCTTTCCGTCCCCACAAATCAAATATACAAACAAACAAAAGATCCACACACCTTCCATCCCTACAAAATAAACACACAAACAAACAAAAGATATACACCCTTTCCGTCCATACAAAACAAACACACAAACAAACAAAAGATGTACACCCTGTCCGTTCCCACAACACACCATAGAAAGAAACATGTCATACACACCCTTTACGTCCCCAGAAAGCAAAGATACAAACAAAAGATATGTACCCGATCCGTCCACACAAAACAAACACATAAACAAAGAAAAGATATGCACCCGTTCCGTCCCCACAAAACAAACACACAGGAAAAAAACAACATTCACACTCTTTCCGTCCACACAAAACAAGAACATAAACAAACAAAAGATACACACCCTTTCTGTCAACAAAAAACACACAAGCAAACAAAATATACACACCTTTTCCATCCCCACAAACCAACTACACAAACAAACAAAAGATTTACGCCCTTTCCGTCCCCACAAATCGAACGCATACAAAAATAATACACACACCCTTTCCGTCCATACAAACAAACACAGAACAAAGAAAGAAATAGCCTCTTTCCGTGGCCACAAAACAAACACACACACAAACACAATATACAAACCCATTCCGTCCCCACAAATCAGATACACAAGCAAACAAAAGATACACAACCTTACCGTCCCCAGAAAAACCAAACACAACAACAAACAAAAGATATACACTGTTTCTGTCCCCGTACAACAGACACACAAGCAAACAAGAGATACACACCCTTTCCGACCCAACAAAACAAACACACAAACAAACAAGAGATACACACCTATTCCATCCCCGGGAATACAGAAACAAACAAAAGATATACACCCTTTCCGTCCACACAAAACAAACACACAAAAAACAAAATATATACATCTTTTCTGTCCTCACAAAACAAAGACACATAAAAACAAAATATGCACAGCCTTTCCTTCCCAGGAAATCAAACACACACAAACAAAAAAAAATCTTTTCCGTCCCCACAAACAAACATACAAACAAAGAAAAGATATACACCCGTTTCGTCCCCACAAAACAAACACATAAACAAACAAATATAAACGCCGATTCAATCCCCACAAAAAAACATACAAACAAACAAAAGATATAAAAACTTTCCGTACCCAGAAAAAAGACATGCAAAAAAGAAAAGATAAAAACTCTTTCTTCCACACAAATCAAATACACAAGGAAATAAAAGATATAGACCCGTTCCGTCTCCACAAATCAAACACAAAAACAAGCAAAAGATATACACCGTTTCCGTCTCCACAAAAGAACACACAAAGAAACAAAACATTCGAACCCTTTCCGTGCCCACAAAACAAACACACAAACAAACAAAAGATATACACCCTTTCTGTCCCCATCAAACACACATACAAAGAAAAGATAGAAACCCTTTCCGTCCCCACAAGTCAATCACACAAACAAACAAAAGATATACATCCTTTCCGTGCCTTCAAAACAAACGCACACAAAAAACAACAACATCCACACCCTTTCTGTCCCCAGAAAACAAACAAAAGATACACACAAACAAACAAAAGATATACACCCTTTCCGTCCCCACAAATCGAACACACAGACAACAAAATTATACACACCCATTCCATCCACACAAACAAACACACAAACAAACTAGGATATAGACCCATTCCGTCCCCACAAATCAAAAACAAAAACATGCAAAAGATATACCCACTTTCTGTTCCTACAAAACAAACGCAGAAACAAAATAAAAATACACACCATTTCCATACCCACAAAAGAAACATACAAACAAACAAAAAATATACACTCTTTCCGTACCACAAATCAAACACACAAACAAAGAAACTATAGACACCCTTTCCGTCCACAAAAACAAACACACAAACAAACAAAATAGACATATCCTTTCCATCCCCACAAATCAAACACACAAATAAACAAAGTATATACACCTTTTCTGTCCTCACAAAACAAAGACAAACAAAAACAAAATATGCACAGCCTTTCCTTCGCCGGATATCCAACACACAAACAAACAAAAGCTATACACCTTTTCCGTCCCCACAAAACCAAAAGCACAAAAAAAGGAAAAAGACACACCAATTCCGTCGCCATAAATCAAACACAGAAAGAAACAAACATATACACACCATTTCCGTCCCGAAAAAACAAACACACACACAAACAATATATACACAGCCTTTCCGTCCCCACTAATCACACACAGAAATAAACAAAGGATACAAACCCTTTCCTTCCCAGAAATCAAACAGGCAAAGAACAAAACAAAAACAACAACAACAACAAAAAAACAACAACAAACAACAAAAAAAAAAACAAACAAAAAACAAAAAAACCCAAACATACCCACCCTATTCGTCCCTACAAATCAAACATCAGAACAAAGGAAGGATCTACACCTTGTACATCCCCGCAGTACAAAGACACAAGAAAACAAAATGTACACAGTTTTCCGTCCCCACAAAACAAAGACACAAACAAATAAAAGTTACACACCATTTCCGTCCCTAGAAACAAATATACAAACAAACAAAAGATACACACGCTTTCCGTCCCTAAAAATCAAACATACAAACAAACAACAGATATACACCCTTTCCTTCCCAACATAACATACACATAAACAAACAAAAAATATACACCCTTCAATCCCCACAAATCAAGCACACAAACAAGCAAAAGATACACATCCTTTCCGTGCCCACAAATCAAACACACAAACAAACAAAAGCTATGCACCCTTTTATGCCTTGAAAACAAAGACACAAAAGAACAACACAACAAACAAGAGATACACAACCCTTTCCCTCCCAACAAAACAAGCACACAAGCAAACAAAAGATACACACCTTTTCCGAAACCACAAAACAAACACAAAAACAAACAAAAGATATAAACCCTTACCGTCCGTACAAAACAAACACATAAACAAACAAAAAATTGTACACCCTTTCCGTCTCTACAAAACAAACACACAAACAAACAAAAGATATGCACAATTTCGTCCCCATAAAGCAAACAAGAGATACACACCCATTCCGTCCCTAAAAACCAAACACACAAACAAAGAAAAGATATACTCCCTTTCCGTCCCCGGAAAACAAACATACAAACAATCAAAAGATATACACCCTTCCTGTCTCTACAGAACAAAGACACACACTAACAAAAGATATACACACTTTCCATCGTGACAAATCAAACACACAAACTAACAAAAGAAACACGGCCTTTCCGTCCCTACAAAACAAACACTCAAACAAACAAAAGATATACACCTTTTTCGGTCCCCACAAACAAATACAAAAACAAACAAGAGATAAACACTCTTTCCCTCCCTACAAAACTAACACACAAACGGGCAAAAGATACACGCTCTTTCCGTCCACACAAAACAAACACTCATAGGAACAAAAGATATACACCCTTTCCGTCGCCGCAAAGCGAACACACAAACAAACAAAAGATATACACCCTCCCAGAACTTACAAAACAAACACACAAACAAACAATAGACATACAGCCTTTCCGTCCTTACAAAACAAACACACAAACAAACAAAAGATATACACCCTTGCCGTCCCCACGAAATAAACACACAAACAAACAAAACATTCACACACATTTTGTCCCCACAAAACAAGAACACAAACAAACAAAAGATACACACCCTTTCCCGTCTGCACAAAGTAAACACACATACAAACAAAAGATATACACCCGTTTCGTACCCAGAAAACAAACACACAAACATACAAAACCTACACATCCTTTCCGTCCCTACAAAACATACACACACAAAAAAAAGATACACACCATTTCCTTCCCTACAAAACAAACACACAAACAAACAATAGATATATACCCTTTTCGTGCCCAGAAATCAAACACACCAACTAACAAAAGAAACACAGCCTTTCCGTCCCTACAAAATAATCACTCAAACAAACAAAATATATTCACCTTTTCAGTCCCCACAAAACAAATACAAAAACAAACAAGAGATAAACACCCTTTCCCTCCCTACAAAACTAACACACAAACGGGCAAAAGATACACACTCTTTCCGTCCACACAAAACAAACACACATAGGAACAAAAGATATACACTCTTTCCGTCGCCACAAAGCGAACACACAAACAAACAAAAGATATACACCCTCTCCGTCCCAACAACACGAACACACAAACAAACAAAAGATATACACCCTCTCAGAACTTACAAAACAAACACATAAACTAATAAAAAATATACACCCTTTCCGTCCTTCCAAAACAAAGACACAACCACACAAAAGATATACATCCTTGCTGTTCCCAGAAAACAAACGCACAAACAAACAAAATATTCACACCCTTTCCGTCCCACCAAAACAAACACACATACAAACAAAACAGACTCACCCTTTCTGTCCCCACAAACAAACACACAAACAAACAAACATGCAACCCATTTCGTCCCCACAAAACAAACACACAAACAAAGAATACATACACATGCGTTCTGTCCCAACAAAACAAGCACACAAACAAACAAAAGATGAACACCCTCTCCGTCCCTACAAAACAAACACACAAACAAACAAAAGATATACACCCTTTCCGTCCCTAGAAAACAAACACGCAATAGAACAATAGATATACACTCTTTCCGTGCCCACAAATCAAACACACAAACTAACGAAACAAACACACCCTTTCCGTCACCACAAAACAAACACACAAACAAACAAAAAGATAAACACCTTTCTGTCCCCACAAAACAAATTCAAAAACAAACAAAAGATAAACACTCTTTCCCATCCCACAAAACAAACCCACAAACAAACAAAAGATACACAACTTTCCGTCCACTGAAAACAAACATACAAACGAGCAAAACATATACAACATTTCCATCCTTACAAAACAAAGACACAAACAAACAAAGACTATACACCCTTTCCGTCCGCATAAAACAGACACGCAAACAAACAAAAAATACACATCCTTGCCGTCCCAACAAAACAAACACACAAACAAACAAATGATACACACCTTTTCCGTCACCAAGGAAACCAAACACACAAACAAAAGATATACATCCCTGCCATCCCAAGAAAACAAACACACAAACAAACAACATATTCCCACCCTTTCCGTGCCTACAAAACAAACACACAAACACACAAAAAATACACACCCTTTTCGTCCCTCCACAACAAACAAACAAACAAACAAAAGATATGGTCCCTTTCCGTGCCCAAAAAAGAAACACACAAAGAAACAAAAGATACACAGCCTTTCCATCCCAACAAAACAAACACACAAACAAACAAAAGATATACACCCTTACCGTCCCTACAATACGAACATAGAAGCAAAGAAAACATACCCACCATTTACGTCCCAAGAAATCAAATACACAAACAAACAAAAGATGCACGCCCTCTCCGTCCCTACAAAACAAACATACAAATAAAGAAAACATACACCTTCTTTCTGTCCCTACATAACAAAAACACAAAGGAACAAAAGATATACACCTTTTCGCTCCGTGCAAAACAAACACACGAACAAACAAAAGATGTACATCCTTTCCGTCCACTCAAAACAAACATACAAACAAGCAAAACATATAAAACCTTTCCGTCCCTACAGAACAAACACGCAAACCAACAATAGATATACACTCTTTCCGTGCCCACAAATCAAACACACAAACTACTGAAACAAACACACACTTTCCGTCACCACAAAACAAACACACAAACAAACAAAAGATAAACACCTTTCTGTCCCCACAAAACAAATTCAAAAACAAACAAAAGATAAACACTCTTCCCCATCCCACAAAACAAACCCACAAACAAACAAAAGATACACAACTTTCCGTCCACTGAAAACAAACATACAAACAAGCAAAACATATACAACATTTCCGTCCTTACAAAACAAAGACACAAACAAACAAAGACTATACACCCTTTCCGTCCGCATAAAACAGACACGCAAACAAACAAAAAATACACATCCTTGCCGTCCCAACTAAACAAACACACAAACAAACAAATGATACACACCTTTTCCGTCACCAAGATACACAGCCTTTCCATCCCAACAAAACAAGCACACAAACAAACAAAAGATATACACCCTTACCGTTCCTACAATACGAACATAGAAGGAAGGAAAACATACACACCATTTACGTCCCAAGAAATCAGATACACAAACAAAGAGAAGATGCACGCCCTCTCCGTCCCTACAAAACAAACATACGAACAAAGAAAACATACACCCTCTTTGCGTCCTTACATAACAAAAACACAAAGGAACAAAAGATATACACCTTTTCGGTCCGTACAAAACAAACACACGAACAAAGAAAAGATGTACATCCTTTCCGTCCACACAAAACAAACACACAAACAAACGAAAGATATGAAGCCATTCTATCCACACAAAACAAACACACAAACAAACAAAAGATATACACCCTTTCCGTCCCCAGAAAACAAACACACAAACATACAAAACATACACATCCTTTCCGTCCCTTCAAAACAAACACACAAAGAAACAAAAGGTACACACCAATTCAGTTCATACAACAACAACAAAAAAAACACACTCAGAAACAAACAAAAGATACACACCCTTTCCATCACAATAAAACAAACACACAAACAAAGAAAAAGATATACACCCTTAACGTCCCTAAAACACAACCATAAAAACAAACAAAACATACACATCATTTACGTCCCAACAAATCAAAGACACAAACGAACAAAAGATACACACCCTCTACTTCGCTACAAAACAAAAATACAAACAAACAAAACATACACGCCCTTCCGTCCCTACTTAACAAACACACAAGCAAACAAAAGATATACATATTTTCCGTCCTAACAAAACAAACACACAAACAAACACAAGATACACATTCTTTCCGTCCCCACAAAACAAACACACAAACAAACAAAAGATACACACCCTTTCCGTCCCCGCAATACATGCACACAAACAGACAAAAGATATACACCCTTGACATCCCTACAAAACAAACACACAAACAAACACAAAATACTCACCCTTTCAGTCCCTCCAGAACAAACAAACAAACAAACAAACAAAAGATATGGACCCTCTCAGTGCCCATAAAACAAACACACACACAAATCAAAGATATACACCCTGTGCGTTCCCACAACACACCATAGAAAAAAAACAAATGATACACACCCTTTCGTCCGCACAAACCAAACACAGAAACAAACAAAAACTATACCCCGTTTCCGTCCCTAGAAAACAAACACACAAACAAACAAAGAGTACACACCCTTTCCGTCCCCACAAAAGAAACACACAAAGAAACAAAAATTATACACCCTATCCGTCCCTACAAAATAAACACGAAAGCAAACAAAAAGTACACACGCTTTCCGTCCTAAAAAACAAACAAAAGATTCAGGCCTTTTCCGTCGTCACAAAACAAACACACATACAAAAAAAAAAAAAATACAATTTTTCCGTCCCTACAAAACAAACACACAAGCAAACAAAAGATATAATCC
>JAOWAY010430905.1:0-13828 GCA_028565895.1 Goniobranchus geometricus | reverse complement strand
ACATGAGCCATAAGGTATAGCACAACTCGAATGACTCACCCAGTCACAGTATACTGACACTGGGCCGACCAGTCTTAATACTGTTCTCATAATGCTGAGCGCCAAGCGAGACAGTTACTACAATACCAATTTTAAAGTCTTAGGATGACTCGGCCGGGGATCGAACCCGCGACCTCCCGCTTCCGAGGCAGATGCTCTAACCACTCGGCCATCGGATCAGTAGAGGAATGCTTGGCATCTGCCTGAGCCTTGTCCTTTGACAACAATCCAAGCGATTGTAGATGATGCCAACAGCTTTTTAGACCACTGAGAAAGCTTTTACTGTGCATTCTCAATTGCCCGTCGCCTCCCTGTCGTCTGACCAGGATGCCTTGACTGCCTTCAGGATCCTCTTCATAAGTTTCTTGGTCAATGACGAAATGTTCCACAGAGCTTGTTGGATTTCAGTCTGTATGTGATTGTGTTATCTTTTATTTTGGCAGGGTCGATGTTCATGATGATCAGCAGTTTGATTAGTGGCCGAACTGCAAACCGTTCTGAGATTTGTGGAAAAGAATGTCATCGCCCTTCTGACTGAGATGTTTTCGTCTCTCCTCCAAATATGTCTAAAGTGATGCCAACAATGTTCTAATATTTAATTTTGAGAAGAGAGGAGTGTCTCATTGCATTTTCGATAGAGGGAGGCAATAAGTTGTGATTTCACGGGATATCCTGGGATTTTTCTTCGTTGTGTTCTATGGCAGGCATCTATTTTTCTCCTTCAATTTTTATCACAACCCATCTTCAGCTTTTGTAAGTTAGTGGATTTAACAAGAGCTCTACGAAGCCTGATTTTGGTGAGTGTCTTGATTTTGTCTTATCATGACAGTAAACTTCTTTAATACGTTTTCTCTTCCATCAACATCTTTGTTTCGAGTAAGGACTCCACTCTCTTTGCACTTTTCCATGATTTCCTCAGTGTTAACTTAAATTTTTAATTCCTGTAGTATTTCTTCTTCTTCTTTGATCTTGATGTAACTGAGGCTTATAAAATAGACGCCATCTGCATAAATGATTTCTGTCGGGAGAAGTTGGTTTGTCTGTTTTTCTTGATTTTACTTCCAAATAGACGATGATCCTTAACAAGTAATCTGCATTGCTGTATTTAATCTACACTGCTGACTTCTAAATCCAGTATTAAATGGATAGTTAATAATTAATCTACATGATTGAGAACTAAACACATGACTTGTTAATCCTCAACAGTTCATCAACATTGCTGAGATCTAGATTTACATCTATTAAAAGGCAACAATGAATCTATAGGGTTCAAATTTTAATCTATGAAAATAATATTCAATAATCTTTGTACATCGCTGAGCTCTAAACATGCAAAACCCAACGCGTCCATGGGTCTAGCCATTCAAATAAAAACTCGAACTGCGTAAGTCCTGACAATCAAGCAAGTCGACTCAAGGTTTACTCTGTGACGGGCAAGTTTGAAATCTCTAAACATATAAGTCACAATTTATCATGCGAGACGAACGGTTTTCTGAATAAATACAATGTACTTTTGAAAAGTACATTATAAATGCATCTGAATACAATAGAACAACTGGCACAAGTCACGTAAAGGCTGTTTGTTGCCCTGCAAATGAAAGGAAATTGCTGTTTTGAACAAAAGTGCCAGTCTATGACTTACGCGTTTAGTGTTTCAAATCGAGATGAAACACACGTTTAGATTCTGTCACAAAAAATGTCACTTTTACTGATTTCATCGATCTGATATTAATAGAGAAGGTGGCGAACACCCATTCTAGTCGCATTAAGCCAAAAAACGATTTGTCGTAGTTTCAGACTTAAGCGTTTCGAGACTTTCAGGGATGATATATATATATTTTCTTTTTTTTTTTTCTTAACCAATGGCTATCTTTCCTCTACAGTTACCTTATCTTTGACAAGCTCAGCTCCAATCATGAGACCTTTGCCTCTGACATCTCCTAGAACTTCATATTCTTCCCTCACTTTCTCCAGTTCTTTCAAGAAATAAGTTCCAACATCAGCTGATAGTTCTTGGGTTTTATCTTCCTCTATAACCTGAAATGTGGACAGTATATTAATGCATTTTAAAATAAATGATGTGATTGGTAAGAAAATTAAATGCCACAATCAAGACTGAATCAAATCAAAAGAAAGAACAATGCTAATGGATAAGGAGGTGTCTTCAATAGATGGTCAGAGTATGTTGAAGATCTTTTCAAAGATAACAGGGTTGCAAAACCCGAAAAGAAGAGGTAATGGCAGCATTAACAAAACTGAAAAATGGTAAAGCCACAAGACCAGATAAGATACCAACAGAAATATCAAAGGCTCTCAAGGATGTAGGAATCGATTTGACAACAAAACTATTAAATGCAATCTATGATAATGGTACCACTCCAGAAGACCTTTGCAAATCTGTTTTTCTACTACTACAAAAATCACCTTGAGCAACAGAATGTGAGCTCCATAGAACAATCAGTTTAATGAGCCATTTAACAAATATTCTTTTGAGAGGATTGATGCATAGAATGTGAAAGAGTCTAAGACCAGAAATATCCACTGAACAGTTTGGCTTTGTACCTGATAAAGGAACTAGAAATGCTTATGGAAAGATGTTTATAAAAGCAAAAAGACCTCCACCTCTGCTTTATTGATTATTCACAGGCTTTTGACAAAGTCAGACACCAAGAACTGCTTCCAATATTACAAGGACTGGGCATTGAAGGTAAAGATCTGAGAGTTATTCGTAATTAATACTGGGATCAAACGGCAGCTGTAAGAATTGAGGGTGTCTCCTGCACTTTTAACCTACATAGTAAAATGATCTTAAGGAATATGGAGGCTATTCCTGGACTAAGAGTAAATGGTGAAAATTTAAATAATCTTAGATATGTAGATGATACACTTTTAATTGCAGAATCTGAAGAATAATTTCAATAACCTTTGGATACAGTTGTTTTAGAGAGTGAAAAAATGGGCCTGTCTCTAAATCTGAAAAAAACCAAATGCATGGTCATTTCAAAGAAACTCACAAACCCGAAATTTAATCTAGTTAGCAAAGGCCAACAAATTAAACAGGTTTCAAAATTCCTAAAATTCCCGTTACATAATAACATCAGATGGTAGATGTATGAGTGAAGTAAGAAAAAGAATAGCCATGACGAAAGATACATTCCAAAAAATGAAACCAATACTGACAAATAGAAACCTTCAAATGAACACCAAAATAAGGGTAATGAAAACCTTGTATGGTCGGTACTACTATATGGTTGCGAGTATTGGAAAATACACAAAGAAACAGAAAAGAAACTAGAAGCAATAGAGATGTGGTTTATCAGAAGAATAATGAGAATATCATCGACAGAGAAAAAGTCTAATGAATCAGTACTGAAAGATGCAAATCTTGAGAGATCATTAATCAAAACTATAAGATAAAGGCAACTACAATTTTTAGGACACATTTGCCGCTAAGAACATTTAGCCATGACAGGAAAGGTCAAAGCAAGTGCAGTAGAGGAAGAAGAAGATTAACGTTTATTGAAAGTCTTAAGCCATGGGCAATGCTGAATGGTAACAGCAACAGCCTTATAAGGTTAGCTGAGGACAGGAATGAGTTGAGGACAATGATTGGCAATGTCTGTTCCAGACAAGGTACCTAAAGAAGAAGAAGATAACCTTTGCAAAACATTTGAATTATTTCTTCTACATTTTAATATGAAATTTTAATTTCACACACAAAATCTATCCAGCAGAGGGTTATGCAATCTACAAACAGGCCAGACATGTGATCAACAATTTTAACACTTCCTCCAATTTCTTTTTCTTTGGCTCATCCCAACTTTCAGTTTTACAGGCTCTGCATAAGAGATTTGTTCAAATGTTTTATGAAAATTGTCCCTTCCTGATGTAACTGAGCCTTTGGCTCTATGAGATGTGAAATAAAAACAATAAAGAGATAGTCAGAGAGAACATCGTCTACAGCAGCTTTTTGTGCCTACAATAATTATTACAATTGTAAAATTTTGTGCTGCTTTGGGTTATTTTACATGCTCAACTTGCATAAGGCACCTCCATTTCTATTGTCCACCGTCAATGGGACCAGACACTTAAATCCTACTTACGATAAAATTCATCATCATCATCATGATCATCAACTTGTACCCTATCTGTTGCAGGCATCAGGGATCATGCACTTCCATTAAGAAAATTTCCTGAGCTGTTAAAAGGAAAGATGTGAACAAGAAATAATTCAAATATAACCATATTCACTCACGTCAAGGACAGCATTGCCAACAGCACAGGCCACGGGATTACCACCAAATGTGTTGAAATGTAAAGCTTTGGCCATAGTAGCACCAATCTCTGGTGTGGTGATCACAGCCCCCATGGGATAGCCATTGCCCATGCCTTTTGCCATTGTCACTGTTCATCACAGAAACATTTTTTAAAAATTAAGGTCACTATAGCATTGAAAAAAGAAGAATTTTTCTTAAACAATGAAGTAAAGAGCATCATCATATAACCATTAACCTGATAAGATTTGGTTGATAATTGCATTTCATATCTTCTCATGGTTGCATGTCATTAATTTCATCTACTGTCTTCTCACCTCAAACATGCATGTCACCAATTCATCTAATATCTTCTCATAGTTGCATATCATCAACTTCATCTAATATCTTCTAATAATTGTTTATCATTAATTTCCTCCAGTATGTTCTCATGATTGTATCAGGTTAGTTTTACATTTCAGCTTCCCATGGTTGCATAATGTCAATAACTTTATCTATCATCTTCCCATGGCTGCATCTTGTCCTTACTGTCATCTTTTATCTTTTCATGGCTGTATCAGGACCTTAAATTAATCTTTTATCTTGTCAAAGCTGCATCAAGTTCACTTATTATATAACCAGAACCCTCACAACCTAAGCGTACTAAATCATGTCAAGTAATTTTGGTCTAAAATGTAATGTTTTAAAAGTTTCCAACTACACTAGATCTAGATTACAGGTTATGAAGTTACATCTCAATCCGATCTAAAACTAGATAGTCGTCTGAAAATGGTCTCTTCTTTATTAACAAAGATGTAATCCACATCCAGTCTTCTGAAAAGATCTAGATGATTTTGTAACATGTTGTAAATGTTCAAAACAAATCTGTCCCTTGAAACTTAATGGAACTCCTTCATTACTTGAGGTGGAAAAGCTGATATTCAACACAGAAAATTTGAGCTCTAAAGATTCAGTGATCTAAAAGCCTTTATTCACAGGGTGACGCTTGTTTCACATTTCTCCAAATATACATTAGGTGCTCATAATTGCCTTTTGTGTCAATGGTTGCTTTGAGTAACGCTTTTTTTTTTCTCATGTTACCTTTCTCAGATAGACTTTATGCAATTAAATGGACTTCTTTGGTTTTCCTCTATAAGGATTTGGTTGTTGTTGTTTTGTTTTTTTTTTATCTTTGTTGGATATCTGACAGTTAAAACTGTATGGAGTTGTCTTTGGAGGTAGGTGTTCAGCTTTTGCTCATCTAATTTTGTAAGTGTCCATGTCTCACAGTTGTATAGGAGGATGGATTTTATGACAGTTATGTTTAGTTTGATGGATACGTTGCTCACTGTGATCTTTTCTAAGCCAAACCAAATCTAATTTATAAATTGCTCCATTTGCTTGTTGTTTTCTCCTACATATATCTTCCTTGTCTCCAGGAGTGATCCAACATTCTTTATCTTCCACCAGCAGTCATCATTTCATAATTAATGTAAATTCTGTTATACTTGCGTTCACATGAAGGTTGACCTTATTCAAGTGTTCTTGGATTGTCTTTGAATCCATTTATGGATACAAAGTCAATGTCATCAGCCTATGCAAATTCGAGAGGAATATTGTTTCTTTGTGCTTGTCTTAAGCTTTTTGATGCAGGTTCCAGATAAATTGTGAAGAGAACATGACTATGACCATCACCTTGTGGTGTTCCAATGTTTGGTATGAAATTATCTGATGTCTTATTACTTAGAGTAAGTCTCAGCTCTGTGTTACCAAATCATAGATTTTCATCTTCTTCAATTACACTTGACAGAATTTGTAAAAGTAGATGTCGGTCAATGGTGTTGAAAGCACTTGATAAATCAATGCCTGTGATGTAAATATCAACCTCCTCTGCATAAACTTTGCTGATCTGCCATTTGTGGGTCCATATTATCATTATAATTTTAGAAAGAAGCTGAGAGTGTTTGAACACATTTTTAGGCAAGATTTGAAAACCAAAGGAAACTGAGCAATGCTTGCATACTTTCACCAGGAGAAACCAAAACGAACAGATAGACAAAAAACGTTAGTTGTAACAACATCAATACGTGACCTAAAAAGGTTACCAGATTCTGCCGCACTCCAATCAAAATCAATCTCAGACCTTGAAAAGTTGGAACACGGCAGAAAATTGGATTGGATGAGAATACATCATCGAAGTAGTATATAAAGCAGCCCAAGTGAAACAGTCGGTTGACTATTCAGTGCAAGGGTCATAAGTCAAGTTAGTCAATTGGTAGGATTGAATGAAACTGGTAAATCTGAGAATGGCACATGAGGATTTAATCATGAATTATCTCACTATTATGTGAATTTTTTTTTCACGGTTCTTATTGTGAGCAAAAGGAAAAATCAAAGGCTAACTTCTAAAAAATTAATAACAATAGAATTACATTTGTTACAAGAATTATTTATAATGATCTCTTCTTGTTTCATATTCTTTTTGGCATTGATTTATGAAGGTGCTAATGAGCAAAATTTCCTACCAATGTCGGGCATGACACCTTGGCTTTCAAATCCCCAGTAGTGAGATCCAAGGCGACCAAAACCTGTTTGAACCTAAAAATAAAGTGAGGCAGAATTTTTAATCGTAATCAATACCTTTATCAAGTTGAAATTTTTTCACTTCTTTTTATCAAACAGTGGTGAAAAACTGATGGTAGCATAAATTTTAGGAAAAATGAAATTTTTCTTGAGTCATCTGAATTTCTTCACTTTTTAAAAACTTTTACTGGTTTCAAATTTGATGTTAGATTTTTAATGCTCTATAACACATTTGGTTTTAAAAGCATGATGATAGAGACAGTTTGCGAGTAATGGTTTGAAAGACTTAATGAGATTTAGATGCAAAGCAGAATGAATGAAAAAGTGACTGTTATCTGGAACATAGCCAGCCGGGAAACATTGCCAGCCAGGTACCCTTTTTACAATTGGGGAGGTTAAAAAAGTTCTCATAAAAGGGTCTTTCACAGAGATTCAATGTAAGACCATCAATGCCAGGCTTTGAACCACAGACCTCCTCCTTTGGTCAAAAGCCTCAACTATTAGACCGCTGATGCTACTAGACTATACTTAAATTTTCTCTTCTCTTTTACCTCATCAGAAATACAAACACCTCCATGAGCTCGAACCACCTCATAGGCTTTCTTCAAATAACCGTCTGTCAGCTGAACAGCTCCTCCAACACCCTGTAAATAAGACAGAAGAAATAACAGTTGATATCTGAGGAAAATTTCACATTTGCATCCTTTTAACAAAGAAAAGTTTCACAAGACTCTACAGTGAAGTCTTACATTTAACATTCTCTGATGAACTTGTTTGAATGTTATATTCTGATTTTTGTTTTGTTTTTGCTCTACATATTTTTTTTGGGGGGGGGTTATTTCTTTCTAAAGTGCTGAGCTGTTGAAGGCTGTTTGGCAGTTATCTATGAGTGTATGAGAGCAATCTATGTGAATCTATGTTTAATTGAACAAAGTTTTGTTGCTCTAGGCTCTGTGTCGTGGCATCCGTGGCTAAAGCACAGCTCAGCACAAGTCAGATGTCAAGAAATGTTCATCACAGTCAGGATTGAGATGGGTGACAAGGTCAAAAGGTGTCGTACTGGCATGGTTTGGCCAATTAATATGTCCATAATTAAGGGACTTTTCCCTCCTCATCTCTATCAATTCACATCAAAATGTATATCAGACTGTAGTCAGGGAGAGATCTTAGAGTGATGTAGCTAACAGGCTGCTCTATTCAATGCTCCCAAATGGATTCTAATGATCTTTTGGAAAGTGGTCTATACATTTAGTCTTCATCTATTTCTTTTATATTTTCTGTGGTCAAATGCTCTTAAATGACTCGAATTAGCTTTTATTGAAAATTGAGGAGGTATAAATTGTTCTGGAATAATATAGATGCAAGATAATCAGAATAATCTGTTTTTAAAAAAGCAATAAGAAATGAGAAATAACAAGATTTCAAAACATAAAATGGAAAAATTTCATAGAAAAACAATGAAAATAGAATGGATACATATGAAAATGGCCAAGCAGCCATATTAAAGATAGTAATCAGGTGAACGACAGCAAGATAAAGAACAAACTATAAAACTAACGGACAGAGACAAGAATGAAAGATGCAAAAGTAAAAAGAGAAATTAAAGAAAGGATGGCTTGTTGAAATGGATAGAAATGACAAAGTTGACTTGAATGAGGACCATAGAATCTTTTGCTAAGCTTAGAAACTGCTATGGCAGGAAAGCTCCTCTAAAACACATCTGATAATCTGCCATTCTATCTGACTCACTTGAATGGCTTCAGCAATAAATGCCCCAACACGGCCTTTGGGCATGGAGTGCCGGATGACATCTTCTAACTGGTCCACATAATTGTCACAAGCCTGACATTCACCAGGACTACATGAACAATCTCTTCCAGGCTGAAAAGTAAATAATACAAAAGCTTGATCAAGTTGGATTTAAATGTATTTCTGGAGAAATGTGAGACTGTATTTCAATATTTAATAGGTACAAATATGATGACTTCTCTGTTTGCACTGTTTAATTTTTCCTTTCACAATTGATAATTTGAGTCTTTCTAATCACATATTTGTGAATACTAGCGATATTAATTTTTTAGATGACCAACATCAACTTCAGTAGCAATTCTTTAGTTTGTCAACAACAAAAAATAGCCTCTCAACATGACTTCAAATCAGACTAATCATGTGGAATCAAGTCTGGGATAGTCGGCCTGTATGGTATCAAGTTTATAATATCAGGCCTAATTAGAATAATACTCTGGCTCAAAATTATGAAGTTTTGAGTAATTAGCCATACCTTCTAAGTTGGCTTGATATTCTAGCTCTCATTGTTTAATGACTTAGGTATCGATTATTATGCATCCAACTATTTTCTACTTTTTCAGCAAATAATCATCCTTTTAAAGACAATTTTTTCATATGACTGGTATGGCAAAATAACTGAAAATGAAATCAGACAACTCAAAGAATACTACAAGGAATAAAGAAATATGATATCATTTGTCACATAATTAATGAGTTTGACAAGACAGCTTGAAGTTGATAATTCAATCAAAGCCATTGACCTACCTGTGCAACAGAGTCTCGGCAGTGTTTACCTCCCCACGGTCCTCTGTAAGGGTCAGGATTCATGGTTTGCTGGAAACCAAACCCAGTTGGATTATTATAGCGCCATGTGGAAAGGGCAGTCACTCCCATCAGATAAGGACTTGCTCCATGATAAGCATTTCTTTTGTTGAAAACAAAATCAAAGTTTCTTTTCTTCTTTTTTGCCTTTTTGAATTATTTAAATATTCACAGTAGTATCAAAAATATGATAACTATTACAAATCTATCAACTGAGATCAAAAGACATAAAAACCTTTTTGAAAAAAAAGCCAACATGTTTCAAGTCCCTCCTACATTAATCCATGTCTCTGGATGACATCTATTGTATAAAGCTGAGTTGGACCAATTTGGAATGCCAAAGATTTTACCTTCAAGTAGTTTCGGTTTTGTATCTCAATCATTTTCTTTTTTTAATTTATTGAAAATTGTTGTTTGTTCCATCGTACTTTTACTCAGCCACTCCATTTCAGCCTCCCTTTCTAATTCCCCTTCCTTCGGGGCAGAAAAAGCTCAGTATCGATGCATTATATCCTATATTCTATCCTAGGTTTGACCCAAATATAAAAAAGAGTAATAGGCATACTTCCGCAAGTACTTTCTCAAGATATTAGCATGTTTTGCCCAAAGTGGAACAATGCATAGCTTCACCAAGCCATGCTGTTTTGGCCAAGCCTGAAAGAAACGTAAATTTGCCCATCTCCCAACATTAAACGTATGCTTTATTACAGATTGGTCATTTTGACAAGTAAGCACCTTGCAATTTATTACTCTTTGATCATTCTAGGGTTAGTAATCAGATTATGTTTTCTTCCATGTTGGCTTTATAAACATTGAAGTTGCTACCACACTGGTTCATTGCAAGATGCACCAGCATTCAATCATCCCCGGTACTTCGTAAAACATTTTCACAACTTCCTTGAGAGCATGTCGAAAATGAAATAACATGACTTATTCAGTGCTTAAGGCCCTGAGCAGAATTTGCCCATTACTTTCTACGTCCTGTGTGTCTGTTACTTTAATCTTTTTACTCTGAAACTGAATGCTTCTTTGTGAGACCATGCAGATTTTTTTACTCTGTAGTGATTATTCATCTTAGTCGGACACTGCTTTAGACAGCAATTTTTATATTATCCCAGCTAAAATTCCAAGGTTTCCACATAGATATTCTTCTTTATCTGGACATATTATCTCAATACTTTTAGCTTTGTTTCTGTGAAGGAAGAGAGTATGGTGTATCTTTCAATAGCATGTCATATCTGGTTTACTGATTACCCAATCTATTGAAGTTAAAGATTGCCTCAAGAATGAGAACAATCCTAAACATGTTTTAGCAGAGGACAAAGAAGAAATTTTAAGCCAGAGACACTACCCACTTCCATACTATTATTTTGTAGTGTTACTTAAAGAACAGCATGGGGGTGGGCTTACTATAAATCCCTCTAATATCGCCGACATAATGTATAAAGTAAAAAAATTCACATTCTGTATAGCTGGTGTCAAACAGCAATGAAAAGACAGGGTTACTTTCACACTGGTAACAATCAATCTTATTTAATTTTGTCTTTCAACCTTTTCACTGAACTTAAAACAGTAAAACTGTTGGGTACATTGCGTTATGGCCTTAAATATAATAGCAATAACCAAAAAACAAAATAAATTAGAAGACAGTGCAAGAATGAATATGTTTCAAAATGAATATCTTGTAAGATTTTGCATGGATTGACAAAAAATTGTGAAGAGAACCTACTTTGTTAAGCTAAAACTTGAGGATTAACCATCACAAAGTTTTCATTTTAAGATTCTCGATTTATTATGCTTTACACATTATGTTTATGAAACATAAGACCAGTGTGGCAATGCAATGCGATGTAGTAGTGCTTTAAAAAAAGCAGGTTATCATCATTTTTTTGTACTTTAGTGGGCCAAATGACCTGTAAAGCTGCCGGACCAAAGTAGCAATGTTACAATTTTTTTAATGCCCTGACAGATAAAGATTATGCCTATTTCTGCCCAAACCAATACCATTAAAAATGCAGGAAAAAAACTTCGTGAAATAATTCCCCAATCCCTGGAGATAAAGAAATGCGGATGGAAAGGAAATGGGATGTTTGAAACTAAATTCCTAACTGATAAATAATACTTGTAACAGAAGTCTCTGTAATCCTTGAAAAGGCATTTCTTGTAGCAGGATACCTTGGGATAAAATGAGTTAACAATGAAATTTCTTTGAAACCAATGGTTCTTTATAACTTGTGCTTGTGATCAGTCAGCAACTGGTCCTCATGAAACATTCACCGACAGCAATCACACCTGCTATGGTAAGAAATACATTTCTGGCACAAAAGTACATCAAAACATAAGATAGTGTTCATAGCTTACCTCAATGATATCGAGTCATAGACACCAGTGTGCATACGGGACATGAGAATAGCCAGGTCATTTGCCTCTGAACCGCTATTGGTTATGTATACAACCTGTAAAACAAAGCTATATCTTCTTACAGGTACTATGAAAGGAACATTTTTCATATCAAGACAATAACATGAATAGGCATTATATTTCAGGTTTGTTTTTGTGTGCAAAATAGCACAAAAGCCAGTTTGTAGATGTCAGGCCTTATTATAATCTTCAGCCAATCAGCAACCGGGCAACAGTAGTTGAGATGAAAACTTGAGTAAGGTCTTAAGTAAGGTCCTCTGATATTGTGCTATTCATAATTTTTATCAAGTCTTCTTCTTAATAATGTCTTTGTATTTCTGTCTTTGCCTTCCTTCAACAGTGCATTGTATATTCATCTTGACCTAACTATCTAGCTTCATTGAAAAAACAAACCTGCCAATTTTATGACAATTTACAATTTCCAACAATCTCATATTATACAACTATCTCTCCTTTAATAAGTTCTTACACTACTTCATTTGTAATTCAATCCCCACATAAAACTCCTTACGGTCTGCTGTATATAGCATTTGTTTCACGATGTAACTAAGCTTGGGGACATTATACTTCCCTGACCAACAGCAGCACAAAACAATTAGAAAAAGACTTGCAGCACAGTCTACATGGCCAGGTACTCATTCACATCCGAGTCAGGTGAGGTAAGCAAAGTAAAGTGCCTTATCTAAGGACATAATACCGATGCCTTGCCTTATGAGCCAGACCACACCAGTGAGTCCTCAATCCACACTGCCATAAATGCTTGGGCTGACCATGGGAAATTCATACATACTGACTGACTGATTCATACTGAGTACTATTGTCAGTGCTTATTGTGAAACAGCCAGGACATATGATAAACATAAAGAATTTGAATGGATGGATGCATTTCACCAGAGATTTGAGTTTTTTTTCCTCCTGCTGTTAAAATTCTTAAGAAGATTTTCCAGGACTGAACTATTGCTCAAATTTACATTGCAATTTTGCTATACTTTAACATTGTATGAAACAAAAGTTATAACAATTGAAGAAATGTCTATGCAATTAATTGTCTGTTTAAAATTTGTACTTGCTAGAAGTTTGATCCAGATGTCTTGGGTTTACTTCCTTCTTTTTACAACACCATTTCTGTTTCATAAATACTCATGTCGGGCATGGAGGGAGTGGTAGTACCTTTGGCAAATGACAGTCGCATTGCTGTAAGCAATGGTCAGGAGCCCCTGGTCCACACCCCCATGCCTAGCTCATGTCTGGCTCCAAGTAGTTGCAGTGCACGCAACGGCCACACCCCGGGACCTGGTCTCGACTGACCTGCTAAACGACATGGGCGAACCTGAGGGCTATGCTCACAGGTAGGGACATCTTCTCCCTTTGTGCGCGAAGACTGTGACGGCGACAAGTGCATAAATTTAAAATGGACATAAAGGCGGAACAGCAAAGTGTGTAGCACACATGGGGCGCATCTTGAAGAATAAAAGGAGATAGCGGCCGGCTACCGTGGAAAAGAGCAAACCTTACCACGTACGCAACTTATAGTTTACCATGGCAAGGAAAAGTAAGAAGAGAGAAAGTTATGCTGGTGAAGTCGAGACCCCTGCGATGAAGTACCATGCTGTAAATAATAACAGGGAAGAGGGCCAAAGTAGGCTGGCGAGTACGGACCCTAATGAAGCATCTGCCCTAAAGCCACAAGGAGGGGTAGAAGCTGAGACCCCGATACTTAAAAGCAGAAATGGATCTTTGAAAATCGGAACGTGGAATGTCAGAACACTACACCAAAGCGGAAAACTGGACAACCTGCTCCAAGAAATGAACGCCATGGAAATGGACATCCTAGGAATATCAGAAACCAGATGGACTGACAGTGGCACTATCAGGAGGAATGACTTTGTTATGATTTACTCTGGTGGAGAAAAGCACGAACA
>JAOWAY010430794.1:0-13830 GCA_028565895.1 Goniobranchus geometricus | reverse complement strand
AAGCAAAGGGAGATCACTACGAGTGAAACTTCGCTAAGGAGGCTGAGTCGACACTCCTGTTATATTATACTCCTTGGCATTACCTAAGCAACATGACCACAACAGAATAAGTAGTCCATGTTTTCAGTTGCTCAGCATCTCACTAATACCTCCCTTATGGATTCACACAAAGAAACCTCAAATCTGTTTATAATCCATCTGAAATACGTGTAATGTCTCCCCAAGCCCATGAAATAAATATTTTTTTTAATCAATAAATGAAACCATCACCTGGTATCTCAATCATATCCAGCTAAATCATTCATTCTTATCTACCAATATTGAAATGCCCAATCCTTGGGAAAAAATTCAGATCATTTGTACTATAACATGAAAAGCAGATATAAAATCAAAGGCATTGGCAAATAAGATATTGATGCAAAGCATAAAACAAAATTGAAATCTGGTACCATCATGTATAAAAACAACTTCTGACATGGGATGAGAAGAAAATATTGAAGGACAACAATGAATTAACTCTTTGGCTACCATTGGTTGTACTGTGCGGCCCGGCCAAAAATTCAAAAACTACCATCGGCGGGACAGAACGATCGATCTTCATTGGGACTCTAAATAGTGGTAGCCTTTAAAAACGAAACTGCCTTTCCATCAAAGACTAATTTACTTTTTTTAGCTCTTTCATTTCTTCTAGAGGGGTGCTACAATTGGTTTTAATGCGAATTATGAAAGCGACAGCCTCCCGTTAGTGTCTTACACTGAGACAGACAAATGAGCTGTAGTACCAAATGTAAAAGTCAGGCTTTTTTTTCTTGGTACCGTAGTCAAAGAGTTAAAGTCTTGTTAAAATGACAAAAAGGAGGTTTGGAAGGATATGAAAACCCTGATGGAATTTCTTGTCTGAAACAGACATTGGTGATCATGGCCCTTCATTCAGACCTCTCCTCAGCTAACATTATAAGACTGTTGATGCTACCATTCTGCATTGCCCATGAATTAAGACTTTCAATAGAAGTTATTCTGTCTTCTTCTACTGTGTTTGCCTTCTATCTTTCCTCTAATGGCAAGACATTCTAAACCTTTGTGATGGCAAATGTGTCCTAAAAATTGTAGAAGTTCCTGCCTTATGGTTTTGATTAATGATCTCTCAAGATTAGTATCTTTCAGTACTGATTTATTAGACTTTTTCTTGGTCCATGATATCCTCATCATTCTTCCGATAAACCACATCTCTACTGCTTCCAGTTTCTTTATTTACTGTCCAACACTTACATCCATACAGTAGTACTGACCATACATAATATGTCATTATCCTTATTTTGGTGTTCATTCTTAGATTTCTGTTTGTCAGTATTGGTTGATCTACAGACATGAACAATACTCAATGACGCTGATGGGTCTAGAGGTTCTGTAAAACATTATATCCATAATCTGAATCGGTTCTATGTTGATGTGATAAACATGACAATAGTGAGGACATCGAAGTTAAGAGCTAATGTACTCTCTCTCTCACTCACAAAAACAGCCATTCATTGTCACCGAGAAAAAAGGTGGTAGATGTCATCAAAAGGCTGAAGAAGATAAAACCATATCTTATCCACACGGGGACAATAAATTGTTAGGCATGTGACACATTCTACAAATTCGGAAAACATAAAAAATCCTTCTTCTCATTCTTCCATATACTGACTGACTCAGTTGGACTGAGTATTTTTGTCAGTGTGCTTGTGTGGTTGACATGCCCAAGCATAAAAACGACTTCTAACCTGTTGCATTGACCCCAGTACCAATGAAATGCTGGAAGAAAATGATTAAGGACTTCATTATCTTGCAATGCACGTTGCAATTTCATGTAGCCGATCACAACACTAATCAGGGTGTAGACAAAGCAAAACTGCTTTTAATTCTGGACAGCTTTTACATTGAAAGTTATGTGAGATTACTAATAAACATTGAAGAATTTTTAAGTGCCTTCAAAAATTTTGAATTTTAATATCAGTCCCAAGATTGTATAATAATTGCAGCTAGAATTTCCAATACTAGGCCCCTGTAGGTGCCCTGCACATAATATTCAACATGGAGGTGGGATTTGACTTAATGAAAGTGATGCATTCTCTGTAACATGATCAAACATTAATATAAGTAATCTAGAAATTGTGTACTGTCAGCAAGCGTTTTGAGCTCCTGCTTGAAAGCTTTTGGCAGAAACTCAAGACAATCTGAAACTAACAAAATAGGTTGTACCTTCGAGTACACAAATAAATCTTTGCAACAGCACATGTCATTTATGTAGGAATTATTTACATGTATGAATATTTTTACACATGTTTCTATGTACCTATGTAAATGCCTATATAATATATATTTTTAGATGGGATAAAATAAGGATAGACCTGGATGAGGCAAGTGATCTGACAACTGGACAATGAGACTTCTGGGTGTGAAATGTGTGGAGCAAAGCAGACGTAAACTAGACAGGACAGCTCTAGTAGGTGACAGCAGCAAAGAAAGGGGATGTAGAAAAGCCATAAGTTGACTGAGGCATTGCATACACAAAAGATATCTAACATGATGTATATATCTAGGATATACAGTAGATCACCAAGCAAGTGTACAACGAAAATAGCGCTAAACCAAATAAGACAAAAGTCTCTGTTTTTTTCTTTGTTGCTAGCGGTAAACCAAAATCAATTTCACCTGCTAAATGACTGAACCAAAAACTCAAATCTACATACTGTAACATGATGTGAAGTTATAGAAACAATGGATAGCCAAAAAACAGTTGTTATCGTTCCCCGCTCCATTCACTCCACACACACACACACACACACACACACACACATACACAAACAGTCCACTCTAGTCTATGGCACAGTCTGTGTCGTGAGTTGCAGTGAGAGAGACGGAAGACGGGGGAAGACAGTGGGTGTGCTAACGACACAACACAAGAAAGTTTGAACATTCTTGTTAGTTCCCTTGGAAATTGATAAACAAAATATGTTTAAACCAAAATGATTTTTCGGTCACAAACATTTTTGGTTTAAAATTGTTCTAATGGCACATGCACAGGTTTTAAAGGTGAAACTCATGAGAATTGATGGATCAATTCAGTATACTTTAATCTTCACTTCAATTCAATTCAAATAAATTTTTATTCATCCCCATTTGGGGAAATTGTTTACAGACGTGTATAAATATGTATATATATAGTAATAAATATTAAAAAAGAATAATCATGGACACTTAATTCTAATAAAACATTTGAGCACATACAGTATCAATGGAATTTAAAATCACAAATTTCAGTTCTATACAAGTAAATAGATTCATACTATAGTTAAGATTAGAGACCGTCGTTATAGGAGCTTTTGTACTACATGTATTAAAATCAAATATGCAAATAGTTTAAATATTGACTACAATATAATATGCATTGTTTTTTATAGGAGTTACCTTAAGTCTATACGCATTCATACACTCTCATACACAAACTCCCCCTTCCCCCAACAGACACACTCATACCTCTACCCTCACATCGGCACACGTCTCGACATACCTATGCATACGCAAACATCCATCAACTCTTTACTCCCATACATACACTCGGGCATTCAGCGTGGTCAGACGTCTAGGACATTAAGAGTAGTTATCCTAATGGTAATGTACAAGTGAATGAATAAATAAATATTCATCAGGTACAATCTCTAAGTCAATAGGGTGATAAAAATATTGAAGTGATCAGTTACCATAATTATTTAAAATAGTATTGATATCACAGATTAAATATAATGACATGGTGATAGGGAGTGAATATGTACATTCAGGAGTGCTTTTCCTAAATATCAATAGCCGATTGGGAGAAAATGTGTAATCTGTATTATCACAGTGTCACAGTAGCATTGGCTTTTGTGACCGCCGTTAATCTAATCTAAAGATATGATTGAAGGAATGACGAACATGAATTTATCATAAATGCCAAACTTTGCCATCCACATCAACAAAAAACTAGATAGATTATTGTGCCATATGTCAATCAAATATTTCCTTTTCTAAACCACCTTCAATATGGTTAAAGAAGGTCTTTAAAATGCAGACAGAAAACCAATAGCATGATAATCTCTAGGTGGTTGATCTGTTCACATACACAATTTTAGATATTCGCATAGATTTCTAGTTTCGATAAAAGAGCAACTCACCCCAAAGTCTTCTTCTTCAAAGTAATAATTGTCGAAAATCCCACTTTGAGAATCAGCATCAGACTGATCTGCAAATGAAAACAAAAAAGAAGTTTAACCAAAGAGTTTCTCTCAAAGAAAGGTGAATAAAATAAGATGAAGTTTATAGTTTGTCACTTGTAGAAATGGAAATAGCAGCTTTTGAAGATACAACAAAAGATTGGTATGTATTAGTAGTGGGACACCACTCAACATCAAACATTGACTAAACAAGTCTTTCACTACCTCAATTCTGCTTTACTAATGCAAGTCATGGATTCTTCATAGCCATTACAAAATGAAGGACATAGGCCTCTAAAAACAAAGTAATGCAATAGGATATTTTTTACATTTCATACACAGATTGATTTGCAAGCAACACTGTGCATGAGCATGTACACAGAAAACTCTTGAGAACTGTCCTACATTGGTCAGTAGTTCAGTGTTTTACACAATTTGGCACAAGATGAGAGTCAAGAGATGTCCACTTTGGTCAGTACAAACATGTATGACCTGGTGAGTTCAAACCTTTTTGGTGGTAATCAGGCCGACATCCACAAGTAATCCACATTGTGTCCTAAGGTAAAGTACTTGACTTTGCTTACCTAACTAGACTCAGGTGTGAATGAGAACTTGACAAGGGCAGTGGAAAATATTGTCAGATTCCAAGTGCAATGAGCTTTTGACACCTCCTTGCTTTGGGATGGAACTATCCATTCTCCTTCTCATTTGTACCAACGTATTCCATTTCACACAGCTCACCTTCATTCATCTCTTTGTAAAGCATCCATTTCACTCCTGCTCACCTTCATTCATTTCTTTCTAGAGCACTTTGCTATCTTTCCAAATTCAATACAATTTGCTCCTTAGACTCACTACAATGCATAGTGTCTTCAGATAACATCATTTAATTGTCATCCCCATTGTAAACAGAAGAAGTTATTAGAGCTGATCTGCGGTTTATTTTTACCAGTCTGTTGATCCTGTGCGCATATACTTACTGACAAATTGTCTTCATATATACTGTCCCTGTAAGTCTCTCAGCACACAAGTCATAAACTGAGTCATGACATTTTTGGCTTTTTATGACTAGGATGGGTGTCCTTCACCTCCTCTATAGATTGTCTCTGCAAGTCTCTTAATATGCAAGTCCATAAATATTTTGTCACTCTCATAAACAGTGGCCTAACTCAGGAGTATATTAGTAGATCACCAGTTTGTCTAAAAACAAAACACAATTTTAAACATCTACAAACTGCTTGATAATTCAGGACACCAGCGTCTGTTACAGGATTTTTTCATTAGTTTTCTTGAAAGATAGATTTTTGCGTAAGGCCATTTGTTTATGAGTGTGACGATCTATAGAGGAGGTGGGGAACACTTATTCTAGTCAAATAAAGACATTAAGAAACTTACAAGGACAATATCCAATATTACTCTCACGTATATCTCTCTATCTCTCCCTATTTCCCCGTCCAGAACCGTAGAAACCATTATACTATATCATTAGGTCAATAATAACAATAAGAACAATGTGGAGATTGCTCCACAATAAAGGAACATATAAAGCTGAAAATCTATTAAGATCTGTATGCCTGCATATCAAAATTGTTTCATGTGCTATGCACTTCCAACATGCTTAAAAAAAATAGGACATCTAATTCAAGTCCAAATACACTACGTACACAGTGAAGTTTTAACCTATTTAGCATTATTTCTTACATTTGAATTTTCATTCAACCCTTTCAAGTCCAATGTAACAATAATACAGTCAAACTTTATCTTATAGGTAATATGACAGTAACACTTCAATTCAATGTGTTTGCTTTAGTTTGGATTCATGGCTACAAATAAGAAATAACTCATTGGAAAACATTCAAATATTTTTAAAATATGGAAAAATGGTATTCTTGATGCAAATTTTTTTTTAAAAATTCATTCTTTGCTGCTCATAATGTCAAAATATTTTATCTTTTGATATTTTTCTTTTAATTGATTATTATGTATAATCATAACCACAACCGTAACAGTTCATATTTGTTATGACCATTCACCCAAACTTGTTACTACTGTAAGAACTATTTACAATGGCTCATGATGTAAAAATATTTCTAAGACAGGAACATTTCATTTCCACAATCTCTTTCCAGTGAATTACAGTAAAACTAAACCCTCACATATGAATGTGTAAGTATGTGGCACAAAGTATAAGAATACCGTAATTTTCAGACTACAAGCCACTTTGGACTATAAGCTTTACCCCCTGATCTCCTAAAGAAAAAGAATTTTTAAGATAGGCTGCAGCAAACTAAAAGCAGCAGGACTTAAAAGAATCAAACCAACGGTAGACAATTTGTGACAATTTCTTTTGAAGTTTGATGTGTTAAAAATTCAGTGATGTATAAAGTACAAAGTAAACATGACTTTGACAGCAGTACAAATTATGATCACCGGTAAGTGTGAATTCTCCTTTACAGTGCATCTAAATCATTCTATTATGTTACAGATATAAACAATTTTTATTGAATATTTAACACTTGAGGTGATAGACTGACAATGACTTAAAAAATTTTGTAATCCTACCCATAGCCGTACCAGACTATTAGCCCAAGGGTTAATGGCCAGACTAAATAGTTGCAGCTTAAAAGTCCAAAAATTACAGTAATCCCATTGGTGTTCAGATCTCAAAAAAACTTTACAAGAATGTCTCAATGGAGCAATGATTTGGAGATAGCACAATGTTAACCAATCACAGAATTCTTTATTTGTGCAGAGTAAAAAAAAAGACTATGACAGTAAAGAAGTGAATCCAGAGGCAAGATACTAGGACTTTGTGGTTAGGACAACTTGTCATGAGTTGACACCAAGTAATATTCACCATAAATATTAGCATGGATGACTTGGTGGGAATGTGTCCCACTCATAACCAATGTTCTTGTCCATGTGACCTTATATAGGACACTTTACTTGCTTATCTCAAGGACCCAGTTGTCTACCTGGGCATTGAGCAATTGTCCAAAAAATGCACTCATTCCTAAAATTATTCCTCTGAATTTACTGTGATATTGATAGTCAAGGGAGAAAAATGCCATTGTAATGCAATTGATACAACCATGATACATGTGCCATCTTGCTACCTTTACTCGATATGTGGCAGACAATGTAGAGGGATATGGATTCAATTTGATTGATCCTCTTCCCAATGACATAGTTCTAAAGTTAAACACAGAATAGTAGAAATCTTTTACCATGCTTTCAAACGAAAAAAATCTCTCTCTCCCCCATAGCTACAAGATCTCATAGAATCATACCACCCCAGCTGCAAATAAAAATCACCTAATGCCTTCCTAAAGAAAGAAACTCCCAGAATATCAACATTCTGTAAAAAGGCCTTTAGTCAAATTGCCCCTAGATTGTGGACCTCCTGAAGCATGAAATCGAGATCTTGCAATTCTTTCCCCACTTTCAAAACACATCCTAAGAAGGAACTTTTCTGTAGAGCCTATTGAGATCCCTAATCAAGATCCAGTTTTTTGTTTGTTTTTTTTGCTTTTGTTTTTTTTTTTCACTCTTCGCTTTTTATCTAAACATGATATTTACCCTAATATGAACTATTTTACTGTATGATTATCTGTATCCTTCAATGTATCTTTAAAATGATTTTTTGTATTATGTATTATGCCATTTTATGTGCTATGGTGATTTAAAGCACTGTACGATGTGGATGCCAGGCACTATATTAATTCATTATTATTATTATCATCATTACTTTTTTTTTTTCTTTATAGTGATCCAGTCAAAACTGTTTTAAGACCATCTGATAGCATAAGCACACTTTTAATCCTTCAACTTCTTTTTTCTCTAGTACATATGTGGCAGCTTCGCTATGGGATCAACTTATAACTGTAAGGTTCTGAGTTCGAAACTGGGCCATGCCGTGGCACTGTTTAGTCCTTGGGAAAGACTATTTACACACATTTTCCACACCCCACTCAGGTTTTTTTGAGGACCCGACCATAGATAGAGTATGATCTTGTCAGAACGCCAGAGAAAGTGCACCTGTAAAATGGCTGCATCTCCGTGTATTCCATTTGGAGTTGAGAAGGTATTCAGTTTGAAAAGACGTGTCGGGGAACACTGGTACAGCACTTTGTGCACAATTCTGTGGATTTAATGCTGTACAAAAGCACAGATATATCTAATTTTGGGATCATTGCAGCATTTCGCCTGTACTAAAGGCTCTGCATCATATTTAGGCAACAGTTTCACACTGAATGCGCATATATTCAGAGAGTTTTGAAAGAAGAGATGGAAGAAAGGAAGGAAAGGTAAGAGATAATTTTTGGCTGGAAAGCAGCTTTTGCGGCTGTCCTCTACTTTTTTTAGGACCAGTTTCTTTTACATAGACAAATTACACATGGGACCTCTGAGTTCAACATTTTACTCCTATAGGACTAGATTCTCAAACACTACCTACCATAAGATAAGGGTGCAAAAGAATTGTGAAAAAATACATTTTCACGAGCTGATACAACCCAGTAACAAACCCTGGCCCTTAGCTGGTGAGGAAGTGTCATGCCGAGAGGATACAGAGTAACCCCATTTTACACTCACTTGCCTACCCCTGTTTTAAGCAGGATTTTATAAGATTATTTTGTCCTCTTTTTTTTTTTCCTTTTTTTTTGTTGAAAGAAATACAAGGTTGCTTTTGTTTTTCGATCTTTGTTTGTAGCTGGGTTTTTTTTCTCTTCTTTTTTTTACTTTTTTTTTTTCATTTCAGGCCTGGACTAAAATGAATAATATCAAACATCTTGTAAAATACGTGACAATTTAAAAAAATGAAGGAAGCAAAGCAATCCGCTTCTTTCCAACTCACCCCCATCCACATCTTCTTCAGCATCAACTGGGGAAGTTCTGTTGATTATCAACGAAAATACTTTATCCTCTATGGCTTTCTGGGTAGCACTCTTGGGTCGAATAATTTTTTCTTCTGAGAAAAATAATGAAATATATGAAATGAGAGTTTGTTAATATTCCACAAACTTTTGTCTTGGAATTTGAATTAATTGCAATTTTCTTATGGGTTGAGGGTTTTTGAGCTTATTTACACAGTCAGAAGACACATAAATTTATGTAAAAATATCAGTCTTTGATACGAGGTCACTAGATAAGTTTCCAGAATTGGGGGGAAGGAATAATGGTATCACTACCAAATTTTCACAGTTTTTTGAGATACTCTTTTTGAGCTTAGATACATAGTTTCATCCATTTAAACCAAGAATTAAAGCAGTTTTGCGACATTTCTGGCAATTTTGATGAAATTTTGTTCAAATGCCCTTACTGCATCTCCAGGTGTCAAAGGTTTGATTGCACAGAGTTTTTTCTTGACAAATAGGGAATAAAAGGAATATAGAGGATGGGTAAGGATTTAAACATTGTTTTCAAACAATGTCTGCGTGAGCACTGGCATTGTCATGAGAACACATCAAAGCTCCTTGTGTCTGCCTTTGGACACCGTTTTCTCCATTTCTCTAAAACTGTTGGTATGCAATGGTTATTATATCAATATAATGTGACTACGCATCTGTCTTAGAGAGGTATTGTGGTGATATGGCCCTTTGAATTGAAAAAGCTGGCCCCCACTTGCTTTCCAATGTTGAGAGATCGCTGGAATTTCAATGGCAGAGGCTCACCAGGAAACAATCACACTCTAGATTGGTCCTTTCTTTCAGGGTCATACATATAAATCCACATTTCATCACCAGTCACAATGTTTTCCACACAGGGCTCTTGTAACAGACACTGACTTTTCAGTAACAGTACTTACAGAAATAAATCCAGACATTTGAGTAGCAAAATAAAGTGCTCTTACTCAACCAGTTTGTTGGGTTCACCTTTCAAGCACTCCTCTAAGCTGGATCTGTGATTGTAAGTTTTGACCATAAAACTCCAAAAATGATCTCAAGCATATCATTAGTCTCTGAGAAACTTTCAGCAAGATTAAAGCAGACCTTTATGCACTCAAATTGTTTCAATATTAACTAAATCTCAATCTAAGTGAGGCATTTAAGCTAAACTGAAAATACAAATTAAGGTGGAATGAAATGAAAATAAATAACATTTATAAAAATCACAGAAGGGAATGATTTCAACTTTCTTAACTTCGAAGCTTCTTAATCAAAATGGCTGCATCTAGCTGTCTGAAAGCTTTCAAAATGATTCATTGACATGTAAACTGGCAGATATGTGTGTGTTCATTAAGCATGTTTAATGATCACATGCTATGATCTCTATCTGGGAGAAGTAATCCTTGTAGGATTTTGAAAGGCAAAGAGTGAGATGAAAAATATTTTCGCAAGATGAACTCAAAATTCAAAGGAAAAATGGTCAACAAAGTGAAAATAACACTCAAATTTGGATTAATCATTTGATTTTCTATAGACTCTTGAAAATGAATATTGTTTGTGATGCTCATAAAAGTTGTTTGAGATTAATAGAATTTGAAGAGTTGAATACAGTAGTGTTAATGATAGATACCTTTTTACATTTGGACTTAAAATTTTAAAAACAACAACAAAAAAAAACCCTTTTAAAAAAAGGTATCCCATCAGTTGTTCCCTTGAAAAGTGAAATTACACAATACTTCATACAATTGTCATGGAACAAATATGGGAGGACAAGACTATCCCCACAGACCTTAAACTAAACATCATGAAAAACCTCATAGCCAATGGCATTATATGGGTGTGAAAATTATGTATAAAACAACAAGCTGTAGACATTGTATATCTAGAATCAACATGGAAAGAAAAGATGATAAATGAAAGTGTGCTGAAAGAACTTAACACATAAATGCAGTTTCTTTGAGAAACAAAAAGAAAAGAAAATATATGAGTCATGCAGCAAGACACAGCAAAATAAATCTAATGCAAAAATTGAGGTAAATAGAATATGAGGAAGACCATCAGCAACTTATCTATCAAAGTTGAAAAACATCACAGAGATAACCATATATGAAATGGCTGAAGAGATCAGGAATGACTGGTGGAAGGTTGTGAACAGCATTGCAGACATCATAAATTAGGCTGAGACCCACAGTGATGCTGATGAGTGATTCTTCTTCTTCAGGTGTCAGGCCTGATACAGGCATCGACGCTCATAGGCCCTCCATATCATCCTGTCATCAGCCATCTGTATTAACTTGTTGTTGGTTATCTGTTTCTTCGTTGCAAAGGCGTTCAGGCTGTCGGTATGTGATGTTCTTTGTCTTCCTCTGCTTTTCTTTCCTTTGATTTTTCCACAGAGCACGATCTTTTCCAGTCCATCTTTTCTGTTTATGTGGCCTAAAAGTTTCAGTTGCCTTCCTCTGATTGTTTTCATCAGTGAGCGCGTTGTTTCTGTCATTTGTAATACTTCTTCGTTGGTCTTTCTTTCTGTCCACGGTATTCTCATCAATCTTCTTAAAAACCACATTTCAGTTGCCTGTAGTTTCTTTTTAATGTTATTAGTGATTGTCCCGCATTCGCATCCATACAATAGGACTGCCCATACATAGGTTTTCATGGTTCTAATTTTTGTGTCCATGGAGATGTTTCTGTTTTTCAGTATGGGGCTCATTGTTGAATGCGTTTTTAGCCATTGCTATGCGTTTCCTAATTTCAGTTTCACATCTTGCATCTGATGTTATCATGAACCCAAGATATTTGAACTGATGTGTTTGTTTGATGTTCTCACCTTTGTAGCTGATATTACATATAGGTATTTGTCTATTCTTTGATATAACCATGCATTGTTTTCTTTGCATTTAGTTCTAATCCCATCTTGCTGCTTTCTTCTGCCACTATATCGAGGGTTGATTCAAGTTCCTTCTCGGAGCCTGCGAGGAGCACAGTGTCGTCTGCATATCTCAGATTGTCGATGTGATGTCCATTTACCTTAACTCCTTCATGATCGTTGATCTTGCGTAGGATCATTTCACTGTTTATGTCAAATAGATCAGGTGACATTACGCAGCCCTGTCTTACTCCTCTTCGTATTGGTAATATTAGTATTATAATATTATATTAATATGTTATGAGCCCTTTATGTGTGTATCGTCTATCAGTTGCATATTTGTATTGCGTCTAATATTCAAATGACATGTCAATGAAGCCGCGAAAAGTTCCTCCTTTTTCAAAATTTTGGTTTGAGACCCATGATCATTTGAGTCAACTAAAGCCACAAGTGCCATGACCCAATTGGTAACTTACATGTTTAGAAACTTAGATGGCTGACACTTGTTCCTGAAAAAATCTTTGTTTGTTGGATGGAGAATTGTTTGTCCTTCATTTACCTTTGCGAAAAGTATCAGTTCTGCATGACCCTACTCCAAGTAAAGTTTGTTCTTTTTTATCTCCCTTTTTTTCCCCCCAGCTTTAGCCAAAGACTACATGACCTTAATATATGCAGCGGCAGAACTGAAACCTAGCAAATACGCAAAATGTCATGAAACCAGTGATGTGAGCAAACCATGTACCTGTCAGCTACAGACTTGCATCGGATGGTACCCATGTGGACTCAAGTATTGCCATGGAACAGATACCAGTGGAAGGGTTGTTAGCTATAGATGTGGAATCAAAACTTGCAAAAGATGTTTGTCATTTGTGTATGTCGTAACCTCTAAGGCAAAATGCATGTGGGATGTATAGCTCTCTAAATCTTTTTAGTCAATTTACAGTAAAATGATATTGCAACTTAAGAGATGCTCTTGTCTTGAATGAATCAAAACATTGTATATACCTAGACTTGCTGAAAATCATACATTGTACTGAAATGGAAAATCTGCCTTATCTCTCTTGGAGTACAGAATCTGCATAGATATCCTTTGTTAATCCATATAAATCCAGATCCAAGTTCTGGGTATGCTGTTTACCAAAAGGCAAAGAACTATTTATAACACAAACATGGAAAACTTGTAGAAATGAGAAGTTTATAGAAGCCATATTTAGTGGCCGTTGTCAGTTTACTCTAGGACTTACAAATAAGTCTTTCTGAAATTGGGAAGTCCCTAAGAAGGTCCTACTGATATATTTTATTTTTCTTTAATGATAACTTGAATTTACAGCAGTCTTTGTCTATGACATGATCTCTCTTTTAAACTTTTACTGAATTTATGAAAATGTGGCTTTGTAAGATCAATTTTCTCCGTTTTGCTTTAGAGGTTGTCCAAAGAGGGTGCCAATGGCTTCCTGCAGCAGAGTCAGAGGGGGGCTTTTCAGTACGTTTTTCATACAGCTACTCATTGGATGGTTTGATTTGTTAGTATTTAATAATATGTGAGGTGGCCTGAGAAAACCCGTCACTTTGTGAACATTTTTTAAATTGATTTATTGACACTAGCATGTGGATGAGAAGTTGCTGAACATTCTGCTTTTAAAATTTTTAAGATATCTCCAATATTAACGAAGTTATGGCTATTTTTGTGAACGAAAGGCACAAAACTAGAAACTGAGAAAATTGAGTTTAAAGTTTATACAAGGTTTATCGAGACAATAACAGGATTTTTTTCCTGTTACAAGTCATAAACCTAGATCCCGTTCTTCATTTATGTCTAGATCTAGTAGGAGAATAATCGGTTTAT
>JAOWAY010430683.1:0-13832 GCA_028565895.1 Goniobranchus geometricus | reverse complement strand
TTTAAAACTCTTTCTGTATAGTAAAAAAAATGTCGGTAATAACAGGGCCTCACTGGAGCCCAATTGGCTATAACAGACAGGGACAAAGACTGGTCATGCGCACACGCTTAAAAAGAAAAACACATAGTAGATTCTAATCCTTGTCAGGGTGACGGAGCAAGTCTACACATGTAAGGCCACCTGGCAAGTGTGCAAAGCACGTGAGACGGGGCTGTGGTGTGTTACTGTTACTGACCTTGACTGGCTAGCTTTACATTGTGTACTGTAGTCTCGGGCCTAGGGCCTACTCTCACTGGCCTCACCACAATGCACATGTAGGCCTACCAATGTGTTGAACTGTGTTAGTGTTGTATGAGGCAGGCCTTCGCAGTTGTTTCTACCACGCACTCCCTGCAGTACCGTCAGTATAGTTCACTCAGTTCAGTGATATGACACAGTAAGCACGTGGTTGACCAGAGGGCAGTTACGAGATCTACAACAACCGTACTTCATCTTTCACACGCGCTTATTTCCCTTGCATTTCTGATTTAACAGGGATCTGATATAACAGGACTTTTGCTCTGGTCCCACCATCCTTGTTATATCAGGTTTCCACGATAATTTGACGATGTTCATCTATCCGCCCAACTAATAGCTGTTAATGCTCTGAAAATAGGTCAATCTCTGTCTTCCTATTTGTCTTATTCCTTCTATTTTGCCTTTCAGCACACTGTTCTCAATTCAATCCTTTCTGATTATGTTACCAAGGATCTCGAGTTGACCCTCTGGCTGCTTTCATGAAGCAATTGTTTTTAATCCAACTTGTCTCAATACTTCTTTATTCTTTATTTTGTTTTCTTTTTCCTCTTCCTTTCTGTTACACCATATTTCTACTGCCTTGATCCTCTCTTCAGTTTATTTGGTATTTGGCTTGTTGTAAATCGATGTGAGTGGCCTATTGGACATGAAGACAGTACTACGACCACCAGCCTTTATAATCTATAAGCTCTTCCAGACCATGGAATCCGCCATCTGTACTTTTGTATAGGATGCAAAATCTCATCTACCAGGGTGTTATACAGTGATACTCTTACTGGGCCTTCACATTTATTGGACAAACAAACTATACAACATATTCATCATTATTATTGGATGTCTAGTGGCAGATTTTTCACTTCAAAAGTCCTGATTCAGATTTTGAAAGATTGGATAAGTGAACAATAGACTTATGTGTCTGATTTTTTTTTCTTTTTTTTTTTTTCAAATTGCTGTTGACATAAGTAAGGAGGGCAGCACTGTGAAGAAAAAAAAATCACTTAATTGAAAGTCAACTTTGCTTGCATAGATTTGCGTTTATTGTAGTCATATTTATATTTAGCTTTTATTTAAGGTTGGTGGGCCATGTCCGATTTATGGACGGCAATCATCTCCCAATGCTACTGTTCTAGGTCAGCTCACATCAGGCAAGCACTGACTAGGCATACTAAGTAAGCGCTAAGTAAGCACCCTGAAGAGAGCCCTCAAGCTGTGAACCATTCCTCACACCACATGGGAGAAGAGTGCCGAGGTTTGTTCTTTATGCCACTCGGTCGGGAGATCATGGATATCAGAATTTGAAGAAAAGCACATCAGTGACGAGGCACAGACTCACTTGCAATGATAGAAGGCGGAACTCCAGTTCCCTGCCTGGTACTGTCCCAAACATCCTCTGTCCCAAACATCCTACTGTCCCAAACATCCTCTGTCCCAAAAATCCTCTGTCCCAACTGTAACAGATGTTTCTGGGTGCGAACTGTCCTCATTAGCCATCTCCGCATCCACCACAGCCTTACTGCAACGTCTTACCGCACAAAAGCAATGTATTTTTAAGCATTTAGGCGTATGAGTGTCCTCTGTGTTGTGTACTGTGAGGTGAGCTTATTTTAGATTTGGGAAGCGAATCATGAGGGGTTTTCCCCTATCGACTAGTATATTCTAGAAGTATTGCATCTTCTATTTTGTCAACTGAGTGATATATTTCGGCAATGTTCCTATTCTTGTATATTCTAGAAGATTCCTTTTCTTTGTAGAATAAATGAAATGTTTCCAGAATGTTCCCATACTAGAGTATTCTTTGAAAGTAATACAAATGTGTGGTGCTAAAGTGAACGAGGGCAGACCATTGAGAATTTGTTGAAAGTATTTTATCGAGAAGCGTTGAAAGAAAGTATAGGCTTTAACTTTATTGATTTTCATTAAATTGTTGAAACTTTAAATCGTGTGTTCTTGCTACTTATTTACCCGTGGATGTACCACTCACAGTAAATTTAGGACATTGAGAAAATTGTTTTCATCCGTCATTATTCTCGTGCCTATTGCCTGTGACCTGTGTCGGTGCATGCAACATCATATTTGTCCTTTTCTTGTGAAATCTGACTCATAATTCCTTCAACAAAGGTACTTGGGGTGTTATGATACAGTCAACCTAACTAGTCGTGCAAAAAATCCAATAAGAGTCAATTTATTTACAATTGTTTGCAACTCAGGCTACACTCACAGTAAATGGAAAAGGGTGCAGGAAGGAAGAGAAAGAGTTTTGATATAAGCTAGAGACATATTCCAGTGCTTTAAGGAATATTATGCCACTTCTAGTTCTTGGAAACACTTGTTCTATGCTTATATCAAGTGTCCCAATCTTCCTGATGAGTCAACACACTGTTTCCACAAGCTGGTATGTGTACAGTTCTAACTTCATGAAAGTTGATTTAAAGCATGCAGATTACTGATTTGTCAAAGTGTGTACTAAAATCGATGTGGTGATATCTTACAAGAGATAAACTTTATGTGTAATTCTTTTTTGTCTTATTTTGTTTCTTTCATCTATTATCAGGTACATATATACGGCGTGTACTAAACATTTGCCTTGGCCTTCTCCTAGCATATCTGAGCATTCCTGTGGTCCAAAATCTGATTTCAAGAAAGCAAGCCATGAATACATCCTTTGATCCTTTACGCCTTGTCAACACCTATGGTGCCTTTGGAAGGTTTGGGCAATTTCTTCATAGCTATTCTTATTTAACAAATTGGAGAAATTAAGGATAATGCTAACTTCTTCTATGCAACATTATACCATGCATATCTTAACTATTGAATTCTTTCCGTCTTCATGATCTTCTTAACTTTTTAAATCGGCGATGGTTTATATTAAGCTGTTTCTATGATTTATATTGAGAAGAAAGACTGTTGATCTGAAAAGAATAGAGTTCTTTTCGGGCATTTGAAAAGTGACAAACCTGTGATGTGAAAAATAGTACTTTTGCATTTACTGGCGGACTTTATATATACAGTTGAATAACTCAGGTTATTTTTATTGTCTTCAAACTTTATCCTTCATATTCAACTGAAAAGGAAAATGGAGAGAATTATTGTTAAAGTTTGTATAAACAAATCTCTCAAAGTACTTTTGCCTGTACCAACCTTTTGAGAAAAGCTCATATCTAAGTGTCATAATACCTAGGACTACATCTAAACGATCTAGATCTACATTATTTTCGGTGAAGAAGAAAACAAAAAGCAAATTATCTTGGCTAAATCTTCATAAGACAAACTTGAAAAAAATTTTTTTATACAAGTAGATCCCTAGGTATCACAGAAAAAGAGTAGAGAAAATCTGTCGTAGAACAGAACAAATAACTTTTGATTTTAATGAATACTTGGGAGTAAAGTTTTTTTTTTTAAAGGCACAAGTGTTAGACTCTTAATTTGTTTTTGTTTTTTTTCTATTTCAAAGTCAAGATATAATCATGGAAGAGTGTGCTAGATAAATGTCATTTACTCTTGACTTGGAAATGAAGATACTAAGTTGAGTTCTAAAGCTTTTCATCCAAAATGTTTTCAAAATGGTAGCATGTTCATAGAAGTTACACCATAATGTTTTTGTCATCTGTCATTCAATCACTTAAAGAATATGATTTGATTCATTTGGCAGTATCACTAAAAAGAGGACAGAGGTTATATTTCAAGGAACATCAAGTCTTGATCCTTACTCTCCTGATGCTGTGTGGGAAGAGTATGAATTCAAGTGTAAACCTGGCAATATAAAACGTAGGCCTTGCATCATTTCCCCATACCACTACCGCTTGGACTGGCTCATGTGGTTTGCAGCTTTTCAGGTAATACATTTTTAAGTAAGGAACCAAATTTATTGCTTAGTCTATTGATTTTTGTGTGTGTGTGTGTGTGTGTGTGTGTATTTTATTGGGAATATACATGTATGTGTTTTTGTTTTGTTTTGTTTTTGCTTTTGTTTTTGTTTTTGTTGTTGTTCATTTCTTAACTCAAACCTTTCAGTATTTTGACTTATTGTACCTTGGTGATATACTGCCTTTCGTCCAACCCTAATGAGTTATATTTTGATTCAAGACCCATCTAAGAATTTGTTTTTATTGGGGCAGAAAAAGAAATTTTTTTTTTTAAATTATCAGATCTTTTAGTTTGAAGTTTGAATGGGTGCTCACTATGGGCTGAGTGATTTCATGTTATTTATAAAGGACTTATTCTGCTGTATTAAACATTTTAATAAAAATGGTATGGTGGAAAAGTACACTTTGAACCTGGGAAGACAATTTTCCATCAAAAGATCCATTTTTGGATTTTCATGTGTTCATCAAGAATTTGTACTGCAAAAGAATGTTAAAATACCAGGGATAAATTTCTGGAGGAATAAATATGGATGTTCAATTGAAGACAGGTTTTCCATTGCTAAAGAGGCGACTCAAGACGCACGCCTCAATCACCACATATATCCTTCTAATATAGTTTTTAATAGAACGGTTATCAAAGGTAGAGAAAATTGAGAACACTGTAAAAAAGAAGACAATGTTGAACATTTTTTTATCCATTGTGTCAAACTAACCGGCTTTTGGAATTAAATTTCAAATGTTATATTGAAACATATGAATTAAAAAAACTACACTACAGATGCTGCTATTTTGCAAGGGATAACAGACTTAAATGACAACGATATATCAAAAGAAATACAAACCAAATTAATTACATCATTATCCTTGCAAAAATGTCTATTAGCAAAATGAAGTATGGAGAAATATCTAGCGACCCATTCATAATATTTGAATAGGAGGAACGCAGGATTCAATGATAATGCTAATTCCACAACATTTGCATTTTGGGATTCGAATGGGTAAGAAGAAAAAAGATAAAACAATTGACTTATTTGAATGTAATACAAAAATACCTAACTAGTTATCTAAATTCAAAACAAATAAAAATGCTTTCATTAAGAACTTTCATTTCTCTTGAAGATTCAGGTAAATTTGATTAGATTGAATGCATATTTTATTTTTTACTAATTTTTTAGATATTGGTGGTCCCTTGATTTATGTATCAGTTTTGGAGAAAAACACAACTTTGTCTCTCAAAACGCATTTGAACAAGCATTTCATACTGCCATTACGCTAGGGTGTTTGGTGTCGTTGTTTTCTGCTCTTACACTCTGCATTCATGAGCAGAAAAGTCAGAGACCATTTGCAATTTTTTAGAGCACAAGGGAAGAGGAGAATGAGGGTTACAAAATCCTTAGCAGCATTTTCATCAAAATTTGTTTTCTCAATGCAGCAAAGAGACATTCCCTTCCCTTAAAAGCTTCCTGCAGTGTTCAATGATAGTCCTGCCGGTCTAGCTGCTGTAAAAAAACTGAGTCGGCACTGACATTGGGAGAGATGCTTGTAGGCTGAGCAAAAAAAAAAGGGAGCGTTAAAGAACCTTCAGAAGTGAACTCCAGACTGCTCATAAAGCATATAAGAAAATTAAAAAAGATGGCTCAGGCTCAGGCAAAAGACTGCGAGAAGGTAGAGGAAGAGAAGAGAGGTCTGGCTTGTGACATGCCTATGTTTTAAAGTCTCTTGCCTAGTTTTTGTCATGTTTCCTGAAGCTTTTCATCAAATTTTGCCTTAAATTGCGTTTTTCTCAGATTGCTGTTTTTTGGGGGGGGTTTACTTTATTGTGGATCTACTTTTTTAATTTTTTGAAGATATCCTCCTGAAGTTTGGCGGGTATGTTGCTTGGACCAAACGCTAAAATGAGCAGAAGAACTTTCCAATATATGTTATCCCTTTGTGAAAATTGAATTTTTGGTATAATTTTTTATACACTTGTATGCACTTTTTTATCAAGAATTCATACTAATGAAACTTTTCTTTTTCAGACTTACATGAAAAAAAAGTAGAAGCTAATCATATTTGAAAATGTGTGAAATTTTGTGCAGAAAAAAGTCTATATTTTTCAACTCCGTGTCACGTTTTTCTTGAGGAAAGTTTGGTACTCCGAAATGTGGCAGTGCAGGAGCACTGAGCCCTTTCCAACCTAACTCGAGAACTGAGTTGCGGTTATATCAGGACCTATCCCGCTTCTTATCCAGAGAAATATGTGGCTTGATCATGACCGGATCATCAGATGATGGTGTTCAGAGTGTCACATCCCATCATACCTTTATATGAGTCAAATTGATGCAATGTATAGGGAAATTTTTGTTCCAGAACCTACCCCCTCCCCTTCCCCCTTAAGTTGTTTACAGGCTTAAAGTTGCCTTGGATCTCCCACTTGTATTAGAATATGAACAATAAATAAATGCTTTTTTATCTTTCTGATGGGGCTCTTATATGTGTTATGCTATTGTAGAAGCCGGATTGTGTGGGATATTTTCATTGTCAAAGTTGTTGGAGTGGATTGTAAGTTGTTGGAGTTGCTTGTGAGTGTTGTTTCGTGGCATCAGATGAGAGAAGCTTTTTCTTCTAATCACCAGAATTATCAACACAATCCCTGGTTAGTTCATGTGGCAGGAAAGCTTCTGACAAACTCAAACATCACAGACTCTTTGATGGATCACAATCCCTTTAAAGGAAAACCCCCACCAGAGTAAGTACTTTTAGGCGTCATATAATAAGTGGGGGTTTTTTTGTAACATCATAGATTTATATTTTCACTGTTGTTGTGTGCCAGACGTTTTCAATGTGACAGTGGTTCTTTTACAACACAGGTTTTTCTGGTAAAGATATTGCTTTTTTAATGGTAGTCATTTTGTGACACACTTTTTTTTTTTTTTAAAAAAAAGATTGTTATGTGACCCATGCTCTCTTTCTTTAGAATATTATTTTTGTAACATAGTTTCTTTTATATGAAAAGACTAAGATATAGATATTTATTTGTGAACCAGAAAGTTATCAGACAATACAGTTCAAAAAGTGTTTCCCATCAATGTTACAATAATTATATTTTTTCCCCTTTTAAAATATCACCTAATAGAGTTGAAGAGAGCCATAAAACATTTGTAAAAAAATATGTTACTGTTTAACGATTTTTAAGAAATAGAAATTGCATTCCTCATGAAATTTGGCACAAATTTTACCCTTGATGTTGTTCTTGATGTAACCTCTGACTGGAAGGCCTTTCAGTTGAAAAAAAAACCCTGAAAAACTGAAAATGTTACTCTGTTGACTGTTGAGAACCACGTTTGTTTCTGTCTTTTGATTGTTTTGTTGGGTTGTTTGTTTTTGTCTTTTGATTGTTTTGTTGGGTTGTTTGTTTTTGTTTTTCGATTGTTTTGTTGGGTTGTTTGTTTTTGTCTTTTGATTATTTTGTTTGGTTGTTTGTTTTTGTCTTTTGATTGTTTTGTTGAGTTGTTTGTTTTTGTCTTTTGATTGTTTTGTTGGGTTGTTTGTTCTTGTTTTTTTAGGGGCTTAATTTGTTTTGCTGTGCTTGTTATTTCCATCAAATTCGCTACCAGTGGTTTGTGAAAATAAAGTATGAGATTGTTTAATTTATAGTGTCATTGAATATCAAGGAAATTGCCCATCAGTCATATCTCATGTTCTTTCTTTTTTTTTAGATTTGTCAAAGCAGATCATTACAGATACTGGTACACAAAACTTGACTCTGCTGAGGCCAAGTCAGGTGGATGGTGGAAGAGGAAAAAGATTGGATCTTATCTCCCAATTGTTTCTTTACAATCTCTGAGACCAGTTTTTCATCAAATGGGTTGGAAATTGCCATGAGTATAAATTTTGCTGCTTGAAAAAATTGTTTCAAATCTTTTTTTGATTTTTTGTTTTTATCCCTGTCAGAGCGTCAATTACTCTTTTTTTGACACCAAAATAGGATGCCATCTTTTGATTGAAGTGCTAATTAGTAAAGTGTCCTGCAGCCAAGAACCACTTTGAGGTGGATCAAGCGACATGCACCTGATTTTCCTAGCACCACCAATACCTGAAAAGAAATTAGAGATGGCGTTTATATATGTCTAAGTACATGCTGCATCTGTGTAACTGCCTGAAGTGAAAAAATATTGTACCTGTAAAATAATGCAGATTAAGGAAGAGAAAAGAACACAGACCTTTAGTTCAATCCCTGGTTAACTAATTAGTGGAATTTTCTACCTCTGTCTTTATGAGAGAATAAATCTATAAATACCTTTAAGTCTCAGTCTGAAATTTTTATTTTGAACATATATAGGTACTGAATCTTAGGTTTTATGTTAAAAGTTACAAGATCCTGTGGACGTTTATTGATTGTAATATTTTTTTTCATTTCAAGCTGTCGTACATTGTGTTGTGTGTACATGGTTATGTTTTTTTGTAAGATCGGCAGCCTCAAACTGTTAAAGGCTTCAAACACATATATAACAAACTTTTATATTCTAATTATTACCATTAAATACAGCATATTCAGTCACTTATTTCTTCATTTGCTCATCTCATTATATTTATTAATTTATTCATTGTTTTGAATTGGACATTTATGTCACTTCTTTAACATGCAGCCTACCCAAATTGTGTAAATCATGTAAGCTGACAGTAATATTCAGTCTAACTCAGTCAGCACATGTGAAGAAGAAGAAGAAGAAACTGCCACATGGATTTTGGAGGATGATGTAGAAAAGTACATATATGTTAGACATAATTTTGGAGTAAAAATATCTGTAAAAGGGCATTTCAGAGAATAGAACCAAAGAGTTTTGTGATGGCGTTGCATGGAAAATATATCAGTGATGTATACAAAGAAACCAGCCTACTGGAATCATGATATGAAAATCTCATCACTTTTTCTGTACTGATATGTTTGATAACTATCGTAGGAAGTAGAGAAATAGTATCCGATTGTAAAATCAAATTAATTTCAATTATTTCCAAGAAACTTTTGCCTTATCTTATATCTTGACAACCACTATGTGCTTTTTTATATAATATGTACAAATGTTAATGAGGATTCATTCATTATTGTTGGGTTTTCATTTCATTCCTTTTCTTTTCTTTTTGAAACCCAGCTTGAAGTGTTTATTTGCGTAGAAATGAGAATGTGTGTAAAGTATTGTAAATCTACAACTGCACCTGCACTAACTCATTGTTATACAACTCCCCGTTATATCGCTTTTTCCACCTTACCTCCAAATTTTGACAAAAACGGAATGGGTGCAATCCAAATGTTTTGAGGATGCGTTTTATTCAGCTCTATGCCAAAGGTGAGGCTGGAACAGTCCTTATTGTTTTATAGAAAAATATGTCCCATTATTTTGCAAAAGCAAAACATAGATCTACCATCCAATGCAGATGAGTATGAGCTTATATGACCACAGTTTTGTACATTACTGTACATGAAAATACTACATATTGCCCGAAACTTGTGATGTCAAATTTAGATCGATATCGAACTAGATCTGTGTTCCGATCTAGAGGTGATAAGATTGGCCAACTATCCTACTGTATGATTTATGTTTGATGATTAAGCAACCTTGCATGGCAGTTGGAGGATCTGGGTCTTTGTATTCAGAGGCGAGGATACAAATGATGGAGCTTGGGGCTGCATTCCTTGATGCAGATGGTGGCAGGGCTATAAGCAGATGGAATGCACTTCATTGTTCAGAGAGGCACAACTGCATTCATCCCCGCTGCTGTAAAGGTGCTATCTGTGCACAGGTAAGATTTTATGTTCGCCCCTGATTTTAATTGAATATGAGGATTTAATACTAGCAATGTTACCAGGTATTATAGCAAAGGTGGATATAGTTATGAGATGTCCTCTGTATATGTGTAAGTGCGTTTATATGCCTTTCTCATTCGCGTTACAGCATCAATTGACACTGTGTCAATCAGGTAGGCTGTTAGTTACTGTGTAAAAAAATATTCTATATAAAAAGTTTAAAACTCATTTTCTTGACGTATTTGTCAGTTGAGATGTCTCCAATCAAATATGACTGTTTCGTTTCAGCCCAATACTGCATCTTCTCTACTTCCACTTTGTTCTTTTTGGCTGGCTTCCCTTTTATCACAGAGTTGATTCTTAGATGCGGCATTTGTTGATGATCTTTGAACTTTCTTAGAAATAAGATGTTAGGGGAAAGGGCACCTGAAATGTTTTTTGAAGTGTGTGTGAAAACTTTTACACCAGCTGTTTGTGCGAGAAGACAGGTCCAGGCTTGCCCAGAGATTGGATGAAAAAGTTGCTTCTTGGGAAATGTAATATTCATACAGATAGTGGTTAAACTTTGCAATCCTCTCATCCTCATTGGGGGCGGCTGCCATCACTGTGAAGGCAAGGTGGTCTTCAACAACTGTTGGATCAAGGAAACACAGACCTAACGTTAGTTGAAGCCACTGGCCGATCTCAGATTCTTTGTCTTCACAGTCTTTTTTCAGACCAAGTTCGTCCATCTTCCTCTTCCAGCTCTGCTTATTAGATGGAATATGCAGGCCTTGATTTTGACTTCAGGGAAAATGGATTTGAATGCTTGGTATGCTGCAATTTCAAAGTTGAGATGAAGAGACTTTGGATTGAAGTTAAAACCACAACTTTTAAAATAGGATTATGATTATGTGAATCATTTTCTTGTAAATTACTGTAGACTTGCCTGGAAGAATGCATTTAAGTAGGGGAATAAAATGACCAAGACATTCTGTATGAAGTATATACATTTGTTGAAAGAAAGCAGGGCAGCTTTCAAATGCCCCATCCGCCAAAAAACTCTGTGTCGTTAATGACTTGGATGTTTTCCATGAACAATATGAGTATGATTTTATCTTCCACGGCGCACACCCTGCTGCTGGGAGCGGGAAGGTCTCCCTTTAATAACAAATTCAAAACTTCTTCCCTACTGGTGGGCACTTTTGGCTCCAGTTTTCTCTGCTCGTGGTAAATGGCTTGATGTAGTTTGTAAAGTTTTTGGGCGTCGACAAATGCTCATCTTGCTCCTCTATTCTGACAAATACTTTAGCGGGGCTTTCATCTTGTTTCTCAATGGCTCGCTTTTGTACCTTTCTCTGATGTTGTCTAATACTTACTTTTTTTTCTTGTCCTTTTTCGTGACTGTGTGTTCAAAGTTTCTTGATAGAATTCTGTCAATTTCTTTGATACACATGTGTGTTACAGAGAGCGCCTGTGTTACAAAAATACACACTTTGACAAAAATGCCTGAGCACATGTGATGAGGCGCGCCCCGGACACAAACCTCCCTAGCCAGCCCTATAAACAAAGCTGTAGCCTGAATGAAATCAATATCGTTTTTTCAATTACACAAAAGTTCGTTTTGAATATAATCGGGGGGCAAATGCAAAACGAGTATCCTCAACTTCTCACAAAATGACTCATCGGGGCAGAAAGCAAAAACTTGCGTTCAGAGATGCGTTTAAAGTTTAATGCTTCCCACCGCCAATTCATGGTTTCCAATGCATAATACCATGGATGCAACACGTCTTGATGATGATAAATGATGTGTTGACAAGTAGTCTGGTTAGGAGTAGCATTGGAGTACTTCTACGCCTAACCCTACCCATATCAGACAATGATGGGCTGGGAGTGTTGACATTTACCTGTATCCCCATCTGCACATATTATATGATGTTGCACGGAGGACTAACAAGCATAACTGAGCTTAGATAAAATAATTGCAAAACACAATACAATGTAGAGAACCAAATGCATTGTTACATGTAAGGTCCACTTTGTTATTGTATCAATGGAATTATTCAAGATCGAGGATTCCTTTATTCACCCCTCTCAGGAAATTCATTCTGGGTACATTCTTATATAATACGATATGATATGATACATGATACATAGATTAGAACATATGACATGAAATATAAGAATAGCCTACCTAACTGTAAAGACAAAACAAAAAATATTAAATAAGAAGTCATTTATGAAAGAGCTCAGCCTGGAGATGCCTTATGGAAGATGGGATAAAAGAATTTTTGTATCTCTCAGTTCTTGCCTTCTTAGATGATAACCTCCCACTCCCCACCTATCTGTTATATTCATTCCATAAAGGATGTTTGCTATCTTCAATAATTTGGCTTTTTTATAGACATTACATTTATATAGCTCATCAAAAGACGATCTCTTGTGGCCCATTATGCTATAAAGTCTATGATTTTGAGGGGGGAAAAGCAGTCTGATCTGTGACTGTTTGGATAAACAAAAACACAAATTCATACATGTAGTGGATTGTCGTTCTTATCTAGTCAGTAATGAGTGCCATCCTCCCTGGCTTTTTTCATAATACAGTCCTCCATGCTATCTCTCTTTGACTCATTGTGTCAAATGAACACAGTTTGTGAGCTTGCATGTACATGTATATTATTTGTGTCTGTAAACAGACTTCACTCCTTCTCCCCCACTTCAAAAACTCAGCTAGATAATCTAGAATATCCTTCAGAGAAAAAGAGGGATGCAAGTTTGCATAATTTTTGGAAGACTCCACTCTGACTGCCCATCATTCATTTATTCCATACTGACCCCACCTCCCCACCTCGTCCGCATACATTCTAGGCCATATTTCATTTAGATGCAGTTATAACTTGCTGAGGAGCATGTAGGGAGATTAGTAGCCTGTTCAGTGCATTGCCTGAAGAAACTAAAACCTGCTTACATATATTATACGAATCCCTTTGCCAGATATTCTTATTCAGCTGAGAGAAATGGGTGAACAGAAGACTGGATACCAATTCAGTCAGTGTACAAGATTTATGTATCAATATACCAGAACAAGAGTGTGGTGATAGAAATTCAAAAAATTTTGCCTGTGTCAGATTGTCTGCTGGGCTATGTCATGATTTTGTTTTTTCTTGTTGTTTGAATATTTGAATTGATCTGTTTATGTTGGATTTCTCTCTCAGATTTGCTGTCATTAAAGATAATCTTGCTGAATGTTTGAATTTTATTTTTATAAAAAGGTTTTATTGAACCTTGTTGCCCTTTGCAAACATTATCAATTTAATATATTTCATATAGTGGTGCAATAAAGACTGATTCAACTTTTAATATGTCAAAACTTGTTATTGTCGGGCATTATTAAAACCTCTCATTGCATGGTTTACCTTAAAACGTCTTTGCCTGTATACTAGAGATTGGAACAATTATCTCAACCTCTCCTGTATTATGTTATAAACATGCATCTAAACATATCCATACTCTCCATACATTCCTATACTGCATATTAGTTACTGCCAAAAAGGTTGTCGTGTATGTGATAGGGGAAGTGTTCTCTTGCAGTTACATAATCATGCAAACACCAGCATCTACATATATTTATCACATGTACACATACTCACACATATGTAGATAACATATATTTTAACCTTATTTTACACATTTACATAAAGTGACAAGAAGATTGAGCAAGGCTCTTCTTCTTCTTCCTCCTCCTCCCTCTCTTCCCATCCTCCTCCTACTCTTCTTCTTCTTCTTCTCCTTCTTCTTCTTCTTCTTCTTCTTCTTCTTTTTCTTCTCCTTCTTCTTCTTCTTCTTCTTCTTCTTCTTCTTCTTCATCTTCTTCTTCTTCTTCTTCTTCTTCTTCTTCTTCTTCT
>JAOWAY010430572.1:0-13832 GCA_028565895.1 Goniobranchus geometricus | reverse complement strand
TCTTCTTCTTCTTCTTCTTCTTCTTCTTCTTCTTCTTCTTCTTCTTCTTCTTCTTCTTCTTCTTCTTCTTTTCATCACCACAATCTTCTCTTTCTTACCATTACTGGCTGACTCAGATTGAATTTTACTGTTATTGTCAGTGCGCATAGCAGGCTGGCATATTCTAGAATTTGTCTCACAATCGGTACGCGATGTTTAGGCTTGCCTTTGGGTTTGGACTGAACAACCCTTCAGGTTTTGATTAATTTAATATGCCTGTAATTATGCACTTGTCTTTCTGGCCTTTGATCCCTCTTTTAATGAATTGTACATCGAACAGGATCGCTCTGTGATAATAGCTACTTACGCTCTGTGTGGCTTTTCGAATCTGGCCTCAATGGGAGCCAATATTGGCGGTCTCGGCGCCATGGCTCCAAACAAGAAAAGGAACATGGCCAGGATGGTCTTTCGGGCAATGGTCGCTGGTAACGTTGCTTGTTTCATCACGGCTTGCATATCAGGTGAGTCCAGCAAACCTAAATACATGTAGCTAGTCAGTCGAACAAAACAATGAACGATCACAGCTTGGCCTGTTTTCGAAGAAGCATGAAGTTGCTGGCTGCTTTTGTTTATTATATGGTTTGTTTGAGTGTTATTTCTTCCTTGTTGGTTTGTTGTTTGGTTTGGTTTTTTTGAATGATGGACAGGCTTCAAAGAGCGACTCTTGTTACTCTGGTTAAAAAGAAAACAATATATGTATTGGAAACATAGGCGGTGGGTCGTGAAAAAAGGAGAGTGGTTAATTTACATGAACATCTTCAGAAGAGCTCGAATACATGTATTAATATAACACATTTATAGCAATTAATTGTGAATTCGACAGTGAAGGAATGATCGACACAATCATATCTATACAGAAAGTTAGCTCATCTGTTTTTGAGACCGGCAAACTTATTTATAACTTTTTCATTGAAATCATAAATATTATGTTGTTAGTAATCGAGAGTACCGGAAGGGAATTAAGTCTCTCGTGTCCGACTGATTTTCCGAGGTACGTTTTGATTCGCTTCAGTACGCTGAAACAACGTTTTGGTGCGGCAGATGCTTTATTTTGTGGGATTTGCAAAAAAGCAGGCAATATGATGAAAAAAAAAAAAATACGATTGCTTTTTTCAAGGCTCACTATTAACCAGTCACTCTTTCTAAACCACGAAATTTGAAAGTTCCGCTCTTGTTTTTTGAATTGCTGAGTCAGCGTAAAGTCAGATGGCTGGTGGGAATCAAATCTTTTCATTTCAATTTTTTTTCTCTTGAGCAATTGACTGAAAGGCCTTAAGAGCTCATCAACATAATTCATAACAAAGCGATATCGAGTCACTGTCCCGATGAATTTACCAAAGTGTGGTTCAAGGCTAGAAAAAAACACACAAGACATAATGTGTTTACATGGTTTTTAACATTTAAGTTGTAATGAACTATGGCATAATTGTAGACCGGTTGATTTAATCAATCGCAATGCTAAGTTCACACCATAAATGTGACAAAATTTGTTTGAAAGCTCCAGTTGCTTTCAAGGTCTCGTACATGTCTTATTTTGTACAATTTAGATCTACTGTATTTTATTTGGAAAAAAAAAAAGAAAAAAAAAGACGAAATTAATACTTTTTGTTTTCATTACTGAATGCGGAGTAACACTTTTTTTTTTTTTTTTAACCAGCACAGCACAATGGGATGTCATAGGAAAAGAAACGGTTTGTAAGACAAATGAGGTAGAGATGTGCACTAATTGATGGGTTCAATTCAAACAGATGTAAAAACAAGAGGAATTACCTAAAAGTTGGCCAGGGAAAAACTAGTGTGCATGTTCTTGTTTCAAAAAGACTTGTCTTTCAAGTTGCACCGTCAGGCAGCACCATTGTGCACTGTCGAACGGCATCTCCCGGTGTTACTTCATCGACTCTTCACACACACCACACACTCACTCAATCCTCAGGGCCGGGGACGAGGGAGCATAATTTGGCGCCAACAAGATTCCTCCATCCGGTCCGGACCTTGGCCAGCCATCGCAGTTCATGCCAGGTCTTTCCTGCTGTTTTCATTTCTTCTGTCACCGTCCTTCTCCAAGTTCCCAGAGGCCTGCCCCTGCTGTCCCGACCTCCCGGGGGAGCCCAAGAAAGGGCATCGAGTGCGTGCAGCTTTTTCTTCATGTATAGAACATGGCCAAGCCAGTCCCAGCGTCTAGATTTCACTTCTAGCACGATGTTGTGAAAGCCACTTCTCCAGATCTCTTCATTCGTGATCCTGTCCTCCCATCTGACCTTTAGGATTCTCCTCAGGCACCTTCCCTCAAAACCTCTCAATCGACTTTCTAGTTTCTTATTGACTTTCCATGTTTCAGCTGCGGCATCGACTCTTAAATCTTCTTATTTGGAAAATTTGTCTTTGAAAACCGAAATATCCCAACAACAAATACTCAAAACATTACAGCTGAAGACAATGTAAAGTGAAAGATCTATTTCAAACAGATGTGGGCCTCCGTCATGTAATTTCAAAGGCATAATATGTAAGGCAAGTTCAATCAGGGTCAATAAGTAAACGTGAAATTTACAAAGGATCCAGTATGTCTGTGCCTTAATTGATGAAGATTTTCTTAATTGATGTCTTCAGTTTGCAACACATTCATTTTCGTTGAATTGAGAAAGTACTGTTACCCATGTCATGCAAGACAGTTAGACCGATGATTAAATTGAGAACCATTAAAAGTATACGATTGTTACCCATTTCATGCAAGACAGACCAATGACTGAATTGAGAACCATTAAAAGTACTGTTACTAAGTGTTACCCATTTCATGCAAGCCAGTTAGACCAATGATTGAATTGAGAACCATTAAAAGTACTGTTACCCATTTCATGCAAAACAGTTAGACTGATGATTGAATTGAGAACCATTAAAAGCATGACTGTTACCCATTTCATGCAAAACAGTTAGACTGGTGATTGAATTGAGAACCATTAAAAGTATAAGATTGTTACCCATTTCATGCAAGCCAGTTAGACCAATGACTGAATTGAGAACCATTAAAAGTACTGTTACTAAGTGTTACCCATTTCATGCAAGACAGTTAGACCGATGATTGAATTGAGAATCATTAAAAGTATAAGATTGTTACCCATTTCATGCAAGACAGTTAGACCAATGATTGAATTGAGAACCGTTAAAAGTACTGTTACCCATTTACCATTTCATGCAAGACAGTTAGACCGATGATTCAATTGAGAACCATTAAAAGTATAAGACTATTACCCATTTCATGCAAGACAGTTAGACCAATGACTGAATTGAGAACCATTAAAAGTATAAGACTGTTACCCATTTCATGCAAGACAGACCGATGATTGAATTGAGAACCATTGAAAGTATAAGACTGTTACCCATTTCATGCAAGACAGTTCGACCGATGATTGAATTGAGAACCATTAAAAGTATAAGACTGTTACCCATTTCATGCAAGACAGTTCGACTGATGATTGAATTGAGAACCATTAAACATATAAGACTGTCACCCATTTCATGTAAGACAGTTAGAAAAATGATTGAATTGCAAAGACAATTAGACCGATCGGTTTGCTCCTTTTTCATCTTGAGCTGTTTTGTTTTTTGTTTTTTTTGAAACTTTAACCTCTTTTCTTTAATCCGCCAGGTCTATTTTACGACCTAGGGGACTGATATAAAACCAGTTCAAGCGCAATGTGTCATGGCTGTTCATTACAGTCTATAGTAGACACAGGAAGTTGGATGTCCCGCATCTGCTGACACCGCTGACTACTTACAACTACAGTGTATAGATCTTCCAGCAGGCCCATATCTTATACAAATGTATTATAGGTACATGTATTAAAGTATGTTTAATAACAATGTATTATGTGATGGGTTTTTTTATATCTTAAAGAACAGTGTAGCAGTTATGCCAAAGTGTGTAATAATGTGTGTGTGCATGTGTTTGTCTATATATGTTTAATTTTTGTTATACTTTTTTTAGCTTTCTTTTTTTGGGCGGAAGGAGGGGGGCAAGATTTATTTTGAATTTGATGAATTGGTAGATGTTAAGACAAAATATAGAGGGCTGACACTCTTCTCACTTGAGCATGCAGCAACCTGACATTATCAAGATGGTAATAGAGAGCTGTTAAAGTAAAAAACAATGTCCTAACACATAGGTTGTTCCCATGAGAAATGAAAATGGAGAGTGAGAACTTCCAATGGAAGTGTACGCTTTCTCATGGGTGTATCTGGTGCAAGAAGAAAAAGTTTTGATCTTTGAATGGTCATATCTTCAAGGACAAAAAGAAACGACCTGAAACATCTAACATTACTAACAATATTTACACACAATCAATTCAATCTACCTTACATGGTAAAAATATCATGGAGTTGAAAAAACTTGAAGTGAAATATGGAAGAACACTGGTAAATGAATTTCATTTTGGAAGTGACATCTACGCATTTATCAAAGAGGTAAATGGCTCAACATACCATATTGCAAATTGACAAACTGTGCTATGTCATTTTTGAAGTCAGTTCACCAAAAGAGCTGTAATTAAAAGTAAATGTAAAAATGACCATGAGAGAAGAGTGCTAAAATGTTCAATGGTCGAGAGACATTTCTCAGCAAAGTCCTTCAATCTGTTTGATCTGTTCATTAAAGAATAAGGAACTGAATACATGTACAATCTTTTCCTTGGATTACTACACTACAATTTGTCTCTATCATGCCATGAAATTTTGACTAATTATATAAGAAAGATTGAGTAATTACATATGGAATTTTCATGTTGTTTACTCTTATGTCTTTGAATTAATGACCTTTCAAAGTTTGGAGAATTTTTTTTTTCTTGCCCTCAAATATATAAGAATACGTAGTAAATGAGAAGACTTTTTTTCTTGTGATTTTTTTTCCCACCTACAAAGGGAATTTTGGCAACTATTTTTGGAATGAGCATATTTTTGACAAAAAGGTAATAATAAGATATTGTGTCAGATATTGAATATATGTTATAAACATGTTTCATAAATAAATACGGTTTTTATTTTGGTAAAATAGGTATTTGTTGGATTTGATATCAAGTCACATATTGTGAATGTGTTATGTGTGTGATTCATAAATATGGCATTTTAGGTCATGATTTTTATTTGATTTGATATCAAGACAGATACGGTATAATCCGCATATATTGACAGTTGTTTTATCAACATTTTCATGTATTGACGATTTTTCGAATCCCAGAATTTTTCCTTCAATATCTTCTCTTCACAATTTCTCTTACATCAACTTTTTTGGCCTACCCTTATCAAAATGATTCCTTTATGCACTAATGCACACTAAATGTGAAAGGTGTTTTCAACACTTCTATCAGTCAACCTACTCTTCTACTAATTCGCATATCTGCCAAGTTTTAGATCTACATGTTAGACCTTAGTACAGTACAGTGTCTCACACATGGGTTCTTCTCCTGCTCTGACACCATCTCCCTACTTCCACTTCCTTTACCAATGAACTACCCTGTTTTGTTTTTTTGTTGTTTTTTTATTTGTATTTTTATTCAAAAAGGAAGTTAAGGACATAAGGAACTAGAACATCAAGTAGGGGCAGGCAGAGAGTGACATTTTTGGAGAGCTTAAATCACTGGATGACAAACAAAAAGCAGAAAACTAATAGCATGAACTTTCTGAGATTGTCTGAACAGAGAAGTGTATGGCGTGTCATGGTCGCCCATGTCTGTCTCAGACCCGCCGGTACTTGATGAATGAATGAATGAATAATATTTTCATTTATGGCAAGTTAATTTTTTGGTTTATTTGTGATAGCCCTAACAATGTATCTGTGATTAACTTGTGCCATCTATTTCTGCATCCACATTTTTATGTATATTTATATATGCTTAGTTGATGGTTTACTTTTTATCTTTTTTTTTTATGTACATCCAGACATTCATAATGCACTGTATTGTATATTTTAGCACATAGCTTTCCATTCAAGTACATTTGGTTGCCTGACTGTCTCTATGTCTGTCTGGGTTAATGTTACGCTCTCTGGCTCTCTCTATGGGGAACAGTTGGCCCAATGGTTAGGGCGTTGGTCTTGGGATCGTGAGGTCCTGGGGTCAATTCCCTCCGACGACTTTTAAAAAAATCTTCTTTGAGCAAGAAAATTGACCCAAATTGCTTCACTTGACGCAGGTGTTAAATGAGTACCAAGCAAGGGGCTGGTATTGTTGCACTGAATGTGTTACACTTTACTGTATACTCCCCATGGGGTATGCCTGTAAGGGGATATGGTATTATATTTTGAAGCAGTTTGAGACTGTTCCTAGAATGGTGTAAAGCGCTCTGTAGGTGTGTGAGTGTATGTGTGTGTGTGTATGTATGTGTATATCTATATACATATGTAAGACCAAAGGTGTTTTTTTTTGGTAAAACACTGTGCCTTGTCTTCTAGCTCTCTGCTCCTCTAATGTAATCACAAGGTTTACTTACCACAACCTTCTTCATCAGATCCATCATCGCAATCCTTATGATTATCACATTTCCACTTGGACGAAATGCATTTCTGGTCTTTGCATGTGAATTCATCATCAGCGCACAGTGAATCAGGTAGACAACCTAAAGAAAAAGTATCAATGCATTGTCTTTTACTCCTATGTTGACCAACATGGGACTGTTGGTTCTACTTTATATCTGAAATAACGGCATAAATTAATGGACACAAATTCACAAAATCCTGATAAACTCTTTCTGGTGCTTCTGTTCAGACAGCAAGGGTCTAAAATTAAAGACATTGTATGCTAAAGAATTGATTTGCCTTTTCGAGAATGAGTTTCAATATTATCCTGCATCACATCTCAGCTCTCAAGGCAGGCAAGCCTTCTCCCTTCTTTCTGTTAATAGCCGCATCCTTTTAGAAGACTATCTTGTGCTTATGCCGCTGACTTCAAATTCGACAGGTGCCTACAGAATGTGAATTTCAATGGGGCTATTTCATTTTTTCTTGGGCATAATTTCAGATAAAAATCTAAGACATAACCGTCACTCTTACTTTTTTCATCAGAAGCGTCGTCACAGTCATCCGTCCCGTCACAGCGCCAATTGGTGGGAATACATCTGCCAGACTTCTCACATCTGAAGGCATTGTCACAAGTCATGCTTTCTGGAAAAATAAGAGTTTTGAAAGATTTGTTAAAAAAAATAAATAAATAAATAAAAAGAACAAACAACCCACAAAGCAAATTTGTATTACTACAAGATACAGTGATATGCTGGGAGGAATGAGACCAGATATATTTCTGTGTGCACCCGCCAAGCAAGCTTCTTGTGATAATTTTTCATTCTCACGTAGAGAAAGTTTCTACAAACCTTTATCAAATTTTGTAAACCAGTTAACTTCGTTTCAACAAATTTTGCTGACTTGTTACACTCGTCATCTAATCACATTTCAGAAACTTACTACAAAATTCTGGTTTCTCATCCGATCCGTCGGGACAGTCGGCATGTTCATCACAGACCCAAGATGCCGTTGACATACAATGACCATTGTCACACTGAAAGCTTTCTTTGGAGCAGTTTTTTTTCTCTGTCAAAAGAATAGTGTGAGAAAGCAATTACTGACTATTTCATTTCAGTTCAAAATTTGACAAAATCTTGTAAAATGTGGTTGAGTCAAGAAATCCAATTCAACAGAGCTTCATTCATCCCCATGGGGAAAATTCACTCTCAGACATGTTATAAGTTTATCAGATACACATTAAGGAAGTAAAACATCAAATATTATAACATTAGGTACAAATGTCACATAAAACAAGACACTGAGCTAAGACCAAGTGCCTTGAGCTTGTATTTTATCTGAGAAAAGGCGCTCTAAAAAGGTCCATTAGTAAAGATCAAACCCAAAATGGAATTTTTGTGACAGTCGTGATCTAGAGGGTTTAAAGTTTTTCAATTACAATCTGTTTTGATACTTATGGAGATAGATCTTTGCTGTCAAAATTAGGCCTGACAAAAGCAGTGCAATAGCAGGAAAAACTTCCCTAACACTGCCTTTGCCGTGACAGACTTCTGGCCCAGGAAATCACAGCGGTCACCACTTACCACACATGTGCTTTTCATCAGATTCATCTTTACAGTCAGGATGTCCGTCACACACCCAGGTCGATGTGATGCATTTCCCATCACCGCACTGGAAAGATCCTCCTGAGCAAGTTTTGGTTGCTGTGAAAAAAAGTTGAGAAAAAATAGTATACATTAGATTCTACTGGCAAACAAATCATGAAAGATTGAAATAATGATGTAATAATGAGTGGAAAAGGAAGTTAAACTATGCCAAATTGCCAAGCACTGTAAAGAAAGAATCATCCTTCATTCTTTTTACCATTTTTACATAACTCTCTCTCTCTCTCTCTCTTCTCTCTCTCTCTCTCTCGCAGAATTCGTTTTTTATAGTGTTGTAAGGTTTTTTGAAAACATCAAAGTTTGTCAAGAAGATGAGAAGTAGGACCAGAAACTGGAAAAATAGACAGAGATAAGTGGCAGAAAAGAGAGAGATGAAAGAAAGGGAATATGAAAATTAATGATAATAAAAAGATGAAAATGGTAAAGAAGCAGAAGACTGAAAGGTCAAAAGAGGAGTTGAGGAGAAGGTCATAATCATCTTGAGGTGTTTGGGGCATAAAGCCTTCAACATCTATTTCTCTCCCTCCAAGCTACTTCGGCAATTTGTTCCATACCGTTACAGAGCTACTAGAGAGGGAGAATGTAATTGGCTGTCGATTCTGGGCGTGGCAATAGGTTATGAATTAATTGCCCGATGGCCTAGTTTTACGTGTTACGATTGATACATGATAGGTCCATGGCAAATGAAGACGTCCAATTCTATGCTTTACTAAAACTTTTTTCTTTTCTTACCTCTACATCAAATGTAGGGGATATCACACCAGGTTTGATTTGGATTCTTATTGTGAATCATTTATCTCAAGACATTCATTTGAACTAAACTCTTCTGTTTTGGTTATTTTGACGAGGGTCTGGGAAAAACATCTGTATTCTATGAAAGCTTTCGGTGGCTTTCCTTTTGGGAGTAAGATTTCTTGGTTTGGTGTCTTGTTTTTGTTGGGTTTTTTTTCCATTGAATTTTGCTATCAATTTACCCCTGGGCATTTAGACACAGGTGTCCTGTAAAGAGATGGTCTGCTGACCTAGAGGTACCAAGTTCGAATCTCATTGTATGCAAACATGCATTTTTTCCTTAAGCAAGAAAATTTACCCTGTTGCTTCACTCGACCCAGGTGAAAATGGGTACAGCTTTGGCCGGAAAAATACTCTGCAATAGTCTAGCATACTATTCTGAGAGTGATGGATAGTCTTTCACTATCCGCTTCAGGCCGTAGAAACCAGGATAAGCTCCGGCCCTACGAGCCAATTCGGCTTGAGAGGACTACTTTTTTCTTGTGACATCAAACTTTGTTGCTGATTGTGTCTTGCGTATTGACCTGTTAACTTCTTGTTGCTGCAGTTTTTCTTGTTCCCCAAGCAAAAGTTTTCTGCTCTGCCGGTTTTTGGAGGTGGGGTTCGGGGATGTTTTACATTGACCCGTTGCTGGAGTGTTACTGTTCCATGCGTCTTGTGATCAGCTGGGTTCCTGAGTGATGGCTTTGTGGCTTGGACTGGCTTGGTTTTTCCATCTTTTAGCTGTTTCTAGTCTATATATCCTGACCAATTCCATCCTTGTCTCAGTCTGGGCTTGTCTTATGTCCAATGATGGATTCCACCCTACAGTTTTTTTGTGAGTCCCTGCCTCCCTGACCCTCGTCATCAGTTCTGTAGGTTTCTCACTCGGTAGTTGTCTTTCTTTGCCATAGACTGCCCACGGTACTTATCCCCACCACCCGCAATGGGGTTTGGGCAGGCTTCCCCTGGGTTGTCATCTGCGCTTCCCTGAACCTCCAGTCTTGGAGTTTGTGTCATCCAGGTCTGAGCCTGAGCCTTGTGTTCAGCCTGCCATCCTTACCATCCCAATTATTGGTACAACCACCTGAGTTGCTGCTACTATTACAGTAGGACTGTTCTTAGAGCACACCCTGGGGAGATTGAAATAATATTATGCTGTTAGATGGACCATGCACATTGAACGATTACAAGCAATGAAAATTTTCACAGAGGATGTTTGTCTCACCCATTCATTCTTACTCTCTCATTTAACAACGAATCAAATGTATACCCTCAAAGGCTATGCATTTGATAAAATGCAATGAACTCATTTCTCACCAATCAAGTCCATCATGCAATAAACCCCACGTACAAAACAAGGAACATATAGCCTTATGGGTGGAGGGATGGAGCCAAAGCCCTGTCTCTCAACACTTGCCAAACACAACAAACCAAGGAAAGTCTCCCAATTCACCAGCACCACATTGGTGAGATGCGCATCATTCATTTAATTGACTCTGTATTTTCGGAACTTAGGACTCAGGTCGCTGTAAACTCATTGCTTTCCCTATAAGCACATCTCTACACCATGTGCCCTGCTGCCTGACTGGTGGGGCCATATCTTTTGTTAACGCCCTACTCAGTTGGAATCACTTTTTGCTTCATTCGCTTGGACAGAAAGGTTCCTTTATGTCTGCCAGGTGCATGGTGGGTACAGCCATATCTTGTTCACGCCCTGCTATGACAGCGAATCATCAGTTTGCTTTGTCCATGGGGACAGAATGGTACCTTTATGCTTGGCAGGTACATGTCCATCTCTATCTTTACCTATTATAATTTATAGCTGAGTTGTATTGCTTTATCATGAGAACGCGAAATGTAATGGGATGTTTGCATTAAATGAGAGGTTTATGAGCAAATGAAATCAATTTTTTCAAATGAGAAAATAAGGCTTCTGTTCAAAATTGAGTAATTAGCCGGACCGGGGAATGTTGTTAAAGGGGCAATTTGTATAGAAAAATTCTGTTGCCTGAAAAAAAAAAAGTGCAGGTAAGCGGACCGTGTTCTTAGAATGCGTGTTGTTGCAGGGCGAGTACTTTAGTCCTCTTTTCATGAAAGCATTGAATTAATATTGTGGTTTTTTGTCAGAAAAGGCTTCCTTGAAAGGGTAGAGTAAGGGAGGGGCGATGGGGAAAATGTTCCTAAAAATTCTTAGAGGATTTAGGTAACAACTCCCTTGGTCTTTCACATTCTTATATTAGCAAGACAGGAGGTCGGACCATTTTGTGTACGGAAGATATTTGCTCAGTGATAGATAAAAAAATAGATTATTTGCTTCTTTTAGAGAATCTTTGACTCCATTAATGTTATGATCTATTGCCCCAACTCTGCCTTTTAGCTTCTTGACTTGTGATTTACATTATATCAGTTACAAACCAATGAATTTTAAGCCAATTGACAGATGTCAGTCATGGGTGACTGTCTTCCAAAACACGTTTAACCCATGAGAAGCCATGCCATTAAAATGAGCCACTGTGCAATGCAATTTGAGAAGCACGCAGGCCACCAATTTGTGGCAAGAGGAAGTGGGAACGGTTTGTGTGTGGGTCATTGGCCCCCAACCTACTCTAGTTTGAAATTGTTATACTCTAAGGAAATTGTCCCTTAAGTCATATATTCATATATATAAAACTAGAAGAATAGCCAATGAGATTGCAGGTTATTTTAAGTTCATAAGTAGTCCAGTACTTTGGTTTTCAACCATCCAATGGGAGCATGCGACCTTGGGTTGCACATGTTTGCGATGCAAGTAGGTCATAAAGACCGTGACATGGAACCATTTGCAGTAAAATCATAAGCCTTAGCAGGCTTAATACCTTCCCAATCCTCTTCTAAGAGGCTGCTTTTTTTTTTTTTTTGAGTCACACTTGGGCAGGCCTCTTAAGCGGAGACCACTGTTTTTGCATCAGCACCTTTTAGTGAGTTCTTTGGAGGCCAGGCAGCGGGGGGAAATAGGCTCAATCTGGTAGGTTTGAGTACCTGACCATAGGCAGAGGAAGATCTTGTCTTTATGCCAGAGCAAGGGCGTCCGTAAATTGCTGCACCTCTGTATACTTCCACATGGAATAAAGAAGGTACTTGGTTGGAAACTGCTTGTGCAGCACTTTGATCACATTTAGTGGATTAAGCGCTATATAAAAACTCTAATTAAAAATCGTTGGTATTCTTTTACGTGTGCATTTATTGCAATTAGGGAGTGTGAAATTTTCAATGCTGGTTAATAGGAAACAAAATAAACTTTCAGTACATTTTTTTCAAATGAAACCAAAATAATCTTCACCATACATTGTCATAGTATGTTTGATTATGAAGCTGTTTGCAAACTTTTGTTGTTTTATTTTCAGTTAAATTAAAAGTAGACTTGCATCCCAGGCACTTTGTGCCATAGCTTTTTGCCCTGATTGCTGACATGAATAACAACAAATTTTTGCACCGATGATACATTGACAGGCTTGTTGTCAAAGATACATGTTGTTGTTTTCTTTGACTGTCAACATGAAGCATTTGTTCTTTCAGGAAGACAGAAAGGAGGTCCTGTGCAGGGTGGGAAAGGAACAATGAAAAGAAAAAAGGAAATAAGAGCTTTTATAGACGAGCAGAATGAGGGCTATGAGGATAATCTTTTTGATGGAACGCCTTTTGCTAGAAGGAAACCCACCTCATCGGTAAGAAGCTATGTATTTATACACATAAATCTTTGTTTTTTAAATTCCTTCTCCTGAGTGTCATAGTAACTATGTCACACGTTGGCATAGCAACCATCATCTTAAAGAACATGTGACAAGTAGATTTTAAGCTCTTGAATGTCAAGGATACTTTGCTCGCTTGGCACAAGATTTTAAGTACATCGGAAGGTTCCATCGCTATTTGATAGGCGAAGGTCAAATTGGTTGCCACCCAGAGCCCAGACATTACACATCGCTTTCAAGTTATCCATGCACTGACCAAGCCATGCATATAAATGACTACTTTTTATTGATATCGTCTGACGCTGATCAACTCATTAGTTAGCTTGAAATGATCTAATGGTTCATTCTGATAGCCTTCAACCTTTAGGGGCAAGTTATAATTTTATCCCGATTTATATCTCAGTGGTTTGCTTGATCCAATTTGAAATTCATACCCTTTTGCACTCGAGGAGATCCTGGACAGTTTAACAGTTATTGTCTAGACCCTGGGTCTGCTAACCATTGAGCCAACCAAAAAAACAAACAAAAAAACCCCGAAAAGTGCCATTATATTTATTATATTTCATTTTCAATTATTGTCTTCACTGGACTGTTGAGTGCTATCCAAATAAAAGTGCAATTTATTTCATTTGGACATAAAAAAGTATATCTTCATCTGATTCATGTGCCACTTAAAAGTCAAGAAAACTTGAACGTCCAATAAATCTTGGAACTGCCTTATTAGGTTAAATCTGTCTGTCACCAAGTGAAGTTGCTCTCTCATTGTGTATCGTCATTGTCTAATGCTTTGCTGAGTAGGTATCCACATCATGGAGGAAGGAGACCTGCTTCACTTGCCTTAATCACCGTTATTTATTTTACCAGTTTCACTGTACAAACACAGAGTCCATGTTGGGGAGGGTGGGTGTCATAGTAACCTACGTCACACGCTGCCATGGTAACCATCGTCTTAAAGAACATGTAACAAGTAGATTTTAAGCTCTTGAATGTTAACAATACTTTGCTCGTTTTTTTGTTTTGTTTTTTTTTGTTAAGATGGTATGGTTGACAGAAGAATTTCGGCACCTTTCAACCGAAGTGGTTATATCGGTGCTTTTCTTTGGTAAATCAGCATGGGCTGTTGTC